>JACXGM010002427.1:0-20564 GCA_016801145.1 Umbra pygmaea
TTTAGTTTTTTCCAAATAAGCACCTTTGTGTACATACTTACTTGAACATTATTATATTTTATTTGCACAGTTACCATTTGCACTGTCATACTAGTGTTAACTTATTTCATTGTATTTGCCTGCTACTCTGTACACTGCATTCAACTGCATTCAACTGCACATTCAACTGCACTTTTCTATCTTTCTCCCTTACCCGACCAATTGTGTTATTCTTGTGTATTTGTATTCATGTGTAACTCTGTCTGTACTTGCACCTTTGCTTTATCTTGGCCAGGTCGCCGTTTTAAATGAGAATTTGTTCTCAACGAGCCCACCTGGTTAAATAAAGGTTAAATAAAAAAATAAAAATAAAATTGTTATCATCTTGGAATACTGCCCTGCGGCCCAGAGTCTCCAAAGGGAGGGGATCGTGCTCTGCTTCAGTATGTCACAGTACATTTTGGCATTCATGGTTCCCTCAATGAACTGTAGCTCCCCAGTTCCAGCAGCACTCATGCAGGCCCAAACCCTGACACTCCCACCAACATGCATGACTGTAGGCAAGACACACAAGTTCTTGACCATTAGACCACAGAACATGGTTCCAGTAATCCATGTACTTAGTCAGCTTGTCTTCAGCAAACTGTTTGCAGGCTTTCTTGTGCAACATCTTTAGAAGAGGCTTCCTTCTGGGATGACAGCCATGCAGACGAATTTGATGCAGTGTGCAGCGTATGGTCTGAGCACTGACAGGCTGACCCCCACCCCTTCAACCTCTGCAGCAATGCTGGAAGCACTCATAAGTAAATTTTCCAAAGACAACCTCTGGATATGACGCTAAGCACATGCACTCAACTTATTTAGTCGACCATGGCGAGGCCTGTTCTGAGTAGAACCTGACCTGTTAAACTGCTGTATGGTCTTGGCCATTGTGCCGCAGCTCAGTTTCAGGGTCTTGGAAATCTTCTTATTGCATAGTCCATCTTTATGTAGAGCAACAATTCTTTTTTTAGTTTGAGGAAGTGTGAGAGTGATAACATCAAATTTAACACAACTGCTCCCCATTCACACCTGAGTCCTTGTAACACTAACGTGGACATGACACTGGGGAGAGAAAATGGCTAATTGGGCCCAAATTTGAGGCAAACACTTCAAAAATCTACCCTATTTTTCAGACTTAACAACAGTTTGTGGATATTTTTCTCCTCATTATATAGTTAATTAATAGAAAAACACACATACTGGCTCTCCCACAAAAGGTCAGGTTTGGGGATCAGCAAGAAAATGCAGAGCCACATATTTATATAACAAAAACTGTAATTATTTGTTAAATACCATACACTTATACAGTACACAGCATGCAGAAGGACATAATTAAATAGAACATAAATACAGCAAATATTTAAATTAGGCTCCTCCCTGTTAAACTGTCTTGTCAACCTCAGAAATCAATCACTTTGGCAGGGTTCCATTCAAACCTGCATCAACAATGTTCATCTGTTTTCTTCATTTAATTTATCTAGATTTATCCTGTGCCCACACACTTCTAATTCAATAAGGGAAAGCATGTGATTTGAAAGGGTTTATCCTAAATTTGGATTTGTATGTTTTATACAGTCTGTAACACGTTAATATTACCATTGTAAAAAGATCTACAGTATAAATACTGCAATGCAGGATTGAATGAATTAGGCCTGTATTCAATTTTACAAAAACATTTTTTATTATTAAGTTGTACTATACATATTCTTTAGTTCCTTAAAAAAAGTTTTTTCATAGTTGTGTGTCATTAGCTACTGTACTTTGTGGAACAAACAATTCCTTCTTTTATACAAGACACTGTTGTGCTTGTTCATCACCCTTAAGAAAAAGACCTGCTACAGTATAGTGAAAACTCTCATTGTGCTTGTTCATCACCCCTAAGAAAAAGACCTGCTACAGTATAGTGAAAACTCTCATTGCCAAGGTCAACACATAATTTCAAGAAACAACTGCTCAAAATATTATTTTATCACATGTTAATAATCCATCCAAACCAATCATGAACTTAAAGTGATGTTAGGGTTTTAAAAGACAAAATAAGCAAGGGATGTGGGCTATTATATTTTTCCTCTTCACGTCTAGATGCACTAAGCACAGTAATAGTCTATCCTCCATCCCATTCTGCTTTGTCCAGAAGATACGATCAGAAACAATATTTGGAGAGAAAGCAACGGGACTAGAGGCTTAAAATGTCTCTCACGTTTCATAGACTAAGAAAATAAACCAAATATTGAGTGATGCTTGTGTTAAATACTGAAGTCCCTGCTTAAGCAGGAAGTAAAGGGACACCTTTTGAAATATTACTTTCATCAATGGATTTAGGGTTTTAGAAAGCTGTGCATCATGGCTGCCGGCACATAAACCTCCTCTATTATACCGTAGCCTTCTCAGCTGTCTTTCTCCAGCAGACAGCTCACACCATGGGAGCAAGCAGGACTGATTAACCTCCACATATCCCGTGGCTGCCAACTTAAACCAACCAAAGAGGACCTCATACTGTACCTAACCCACATTAACCCAATTCAATATCCCTCCACCACCCACTGTAACCTCTCTGTGACCTCATTCTTGTTAACTTACACCTTATTTAGCAGCTCGACCACTAACCCACACACCGTGCCCAGACTCCATCCTTTTACTATGACTCCTGCCTTTGGAAAGAGAGCTTACAGTGAAGACTGAGTGGAGACATTGTATTTTAACAACAGAAGGACATAGCTAATCCTGTAGTTAAATAGAGAACCAGTGTTTAGAGCAGGAGAACGTTCAGCTCCATCAGAGTCAGCTTCCTTCCTTTGAAGGGAGAAAGCAGAACTCCCACGACTCACAAAGGAATGATGGGAAGTCCAGCTGATATCGTCTAGCCGATCAAACAAAGCAACAAAAAAGTTTTTTTCTCGGTTGAATCATCAACAGTCGTCTGATGTTCCAGTTAAAGAAACGGCGCTGTGTTAAGCCTGGGTGTTTAAGATTTTCACTGTATGTGCAATAACACCAGCGGTCTTCTGTACATTTAAATCTTGAGTTGTACTGTGTTTATTACTGTACATAGTCAACTGCAAACTAAATGGTCCTCTTGATGAAGAGGAGCAATAATGGGTGTATAAAGTAGACATCACAGGAAATAAGCTACACATTAATTTCCAACACGAGGGATCTAATTCTTAAATGATATAAGATCATCAACCAAATTAAAAATTTCTCAAGTTATGAATAAGAAAGTGTCAAAATAATTGGTACTCTTGTTTTCAATACTTTCTGCATCTTCCTCAACATGGATAACTGTTTCTTTCTCTTATATTTCTTCTGAAACTGGAGGACTCTTATGCTGAATTCAGACCGAATGCGAAATGAGCGTCAAATTTGCTTCTATCGCGTCTATTTGTATGCTTGAACAATTTGAATCCACTCGCTTGTCCAAAGTGAATAGGACGTGTGAATAAAGCGAGCATTTGAAGCAAAATAGACGCACGTTCGAGGCAAAACAGCATTTGAAGTCCTCCTCATGACTTCCCCACAATGACTCTGAAGATCATGACTATCCTTCTTTGATGTCCTGAATAAGTCTATAGAACAGTGCCATCTCGATTGTTCAGATTATTATTGAAAAATGATCTGCAATTTATTTTTGTGTTGATGATAAATGGAGCTAGCCTCCAAAAGTAATTAACCTGTTCTGTGATTTTGTTTCTCACAACACTGTACAGAGACAAAAAATGTTCTTATACACTAAAGTATGTTGGTTGTCTTTACATTAGGATAATAATGTTTCATATGTTCTAGATATGGAATAAATAGAATTCAATACGTTTCATATATTGAAATCAAGTTATGTGATAAAAGATTTGCTTTGTTGTACATTAGAACCATACCAGGTATTTAGGCATATTACAAAATAATTTATTGAGGCCAAACATATGAAATAACATTATGAACTGAAAAATGTACAATATGTGCAAACTGTTTACTGCTCACTGCCAATATCAACCTTTCCTTCATGTTGAATGAGTTTGGGTGGGAGTTTATATAATTTCACGTGACTTCACCAAGTGACAGCAGCAAGCAGGCTCCTGAATGGTTAATGCGGCGCAAACATATTTGCCATATGTTTGCGCCGCAGATTTTTCAACTCGGGCGTCAGACGCGAATTCGCATGAATGCACAAAAGCATCAAATAAAATAACTTGCGCGTAAAG
This sequence comes from Umbra pygmaea, assembly GCA_016801145.1. NCBI lineage: Eukaryota > Metazoa > Chordata > Actinopteri > Esociformes > Umbridae > Umbra > Umbra pygmaea. Next base: position 4,218 of record JACXGM010002427.1, read on the forward strand.
TGTGTATCACACAAGACGCTCAATTCGCCTCTTTCGCGCGAACTGGATGGGACTTCCAGACGCGTGTAAACGTGTCTTTACATTGACTTAACATGGAAATCAGTCACTCCAGACACTGAATTCGCATTCGATCTGAACGTAACATTAGACCATCCATACAGAATGTCTCCTGATCCCTGAAATACTTGGTTCTGTGTCTCTTCTATCCATAGTTGGCAATTGCGACACATTTGATTAGGTAGATTTTCTGTCAATTACCTTGTAGATTTTAGTGGGTTGACTTGCAGTATGTAAGTACATTTTAGGACCCCAGGTCCAGCCTTAGCTTAGCTAATTGAAACATGAAAGGGGAAGATAATCTTGTGGTATTTTCATTCATTTCTTTCTGGCAGGTTTCTTCTGTGTTAGCCTAGTTGGCTACTTTGCTGTTGCTTTGTGGTAGGCTATATTGTTACTGAATTGATTAACATGTTTAGCAACACACTAGGTGACCCATTAATGTTCTCATGAGTCATTAGTAATGTAATAGTGGTCTAAAACCAGATTGATAGAGTCAAGAAAGTCTTTGTCTAAAATAACTAAACTGTCATACTTTGGAACATGGGATATATTAGATAATGTATGTGTATCTCCATGCCAGAAGACCTGGAATATGTGACTATGAATAACTTGATGACTGTGATATAAATAGCAGTGCTGTGTGACTTATAGCATGAGTTTCATGCTGGACAAACAACCAAGAATTCCCTCTGAGGAAGTTGCTAGAGTCTGATCAGATAAGGAATCTCCTGCTGACCAATCTCCTGTGGGCAGTCTTATATAGTTGGTCAAATAACTGAAATAATGATATGCGTTGTTTCTGGTTTTGTTTAGTTAACGTCACTGATTATTTGGCCGAATAACGATTGAGTGACAGCGGTGCTTAAACATGGAAATGGAACACACAAAGAAGAAATATTGGAAGGGGTTTAGCTTAGGTTTAATATTTCCTCTTTGTGCTGTTCAAGTCTGGCGGGATATAGCAATTTGTATATCATATAAACACAGAATTTAAATGAACCAACCTACCAAAATATGCAAAATTGACTTCTTCTGTTTTAGAGGTTACCTGCTTACAATGCCCTCCCCAACCCCAGGTGACGCTTGGCCAATAACCATGGCCTCCATGAACCCAGACTTGGCACCAAAAAAAGGACCTTTCATTTCTGTGCCACCTGGGAGCCCTCTATATTTGATTTTGCCAAGCACCATTTCTACTACCAGTCAGGGCAGAGTGAAATGCAGGGTAAGCCAGGGTCTGGAGAGTTTGTTTTAAAGGGGAAGATAGTGAAGAACACTTAGGAAGGTTCAGAATGGGCAATGTGGAATGAGCTCAAGGACAAAAAAGACAAAAGTGACCAGGTTAAAGGTAATTGGTCATAGCAGTCCTCATACACAATTTCCAGAACCAACAGTCAGTCCACAGACCGGTTCCTTTCATCAGGAAGCCCATGGGAGTGGATGAGTGTCCCGAGTCCCTGTCTCCCTCTGTCCTCCATCCTCCCACCTTATTCGTCTTACTGCAGCTCGTTGGAAGTGTCTCATCCTACAAAACATGGCACTCTTTCTTCCCTCTCTCAATCTGTCAGTCAAAATGACATAGTCCTCTCGCCTTTTTCCATCCATTCCTAACTCCTCTCTATGGCTCTCGATTGCTGACATCCCGTGGCGTCCGGTTGCGTTCCCCGGAATTCTTGTTACGGGCCTTGCGCACGCTGTCGTGTGCCTGCCGGTACTTGTCCATCATGCTCTTGTGTTTGCGACGCAGCTTGTCATTGCACCACATCCTCTCACAGTACTCCTCCACTTGTGGCAGGTTGGATGGGCCGATCAGCTGCGTGATGTCCTTGAACCAGGAGCGCGGGTGGCTGAGGATGCCGGTGCTTCGGTACGCATGGCAGGGAGGCCAGGCCCGGTAGCCTTTGGCACTCAGGCTCCCGTCATGGGGAGCGTCGTCACGAGCCAGCAGCTCGCTCAGCGTTTCCCCCGGCAGAACCTCCAGGGAGAAGCGGGTGAGGGTCTGGGTGAAGCCGTGCTCGCGGGAGCGACACACGTACACGCCCTCGTCCTGACGGAACACGTGGCGGAACAGCAAGCCATGTTCGGTCCGCATCACACGTTCATCCAGCTTCACCTAAGAAGAAACAGGTAAGAAAAAGTGAAGTAGGAAAGAGAAGGAACAGTGGAGTAAAAACGAGAAGAATTAAGAAAGAAGAGGGAGGGATGAGTGGATACCAAGGGAATGAGGTATGGCACAGAGAAGAGAAGATGAGTACATGGGGGAGGTGATGGACCTGGGGGTCAAAGTTGAGTTTGTCTGCTGTTTTCTCAGCTTGAGTGGCTAAGAAGAATTTTACCATGAAATTCAACAGTTGTTGCTTTTTCGTGTGCATTTCTTGCCTGCTTGTGTTTGTGCCAATGAAAACAGGCCAGCCTGCTCTATGCAAATGAACAGCTGAGTGCAAGGGTTTATTTGATGGGAAAGAGAAAGCTGGTCTAATGCCTTCATACTTAGCTGTTTAACAACTCTTTAAGCATCGAGAAACCACAAAAAGCCTGTAGCGTGGGAAATGTTCCATGTAACAGGTCATGACTGGACTGATCGCGCTCCTAATAAAACTCTACATCTCTCTCTCAAGCAGCCCTCTTAGGGGCTTCTTTACATCTTTTTTCAATCCCTTTCTCTCTCTATCCCTCTTTCTCCTCACTTCCAAACATTGTTTTGATCCCATGTAAAGATGATGCTAAGCCAGCGATGCACGGCTCATTCATGCTCGCAGTCATGGCTGGCATGACACGGCCTGAGGTTTCTCAAGTTCTCTCACATCCTCCATCAGACTCACCTCCTCCTTGCGGTCGTCTCGTTGCAGCAGCCATGTAACGGTAGCCTGGGGAGAGCGGGGATTACACTCCAGGAAGGTGCTGTTGTTCTCCGTCCCGTATATCACCCTCTCCTCTGTCATGTCCAGCTCCTCCACTGTACACACACATGATACAAGCAAACACTTTTACAACACTCCTTCAGCCTTGGTACACACTTTGTCATCCTTGGTAACACTTATTCAATGTTAGTCACATGCAATCCAACCCAAAATAGGTCCATGACCGGAGAGATGACATTTACAGTTCATTACAATGAGTGAAAAAATGATTTGACCCCTTTGCAATACATGACTTAGTACTTGGTGGCAAAAGCCTTGTTGGCATTCCCAGAGGTCAGATGTTTCTTGTAGTTGGCCACTCAGGTTCACACATCCCAGGAGGGATTTTGTCCCACTCCTCTTTGCAGATCCTCTCCAAGTCATCAAGGTTTCAAGGCTGACTTGGGTCATAGGCAGCATTCCTCCTCCTCCAAACACGGCCAGTTGAGTTGATGTCAAAGAGCTTAATTTTAGTCTCATCGAACCACAACACGTTCACCCAGTTCTCCTCTGTATCATTCAGATGTTCATTGACAAACTTCAGATAGACCTGTACATGTGTTTTCTTGAGCAGGGGGATTTTGCCAGCGCTGCAAGATTTTAGTCCTTCAAGGTGTAGTGTTACCAATTTTTTTGGTGACTATGGTCCCAGCTGCCTTGAGATCATTGACAAGATCCTCCTGTGTAGTTCTGGGCTGATTCCCCACCGTTCTCATGATTATTGCAACTCCACAGGTTGAGATCTTGCATGGAGCCCCAGACCAAGGGAGATTGACGGTTATTTTGTGTTTCTTCCATTTGAGAATTTAAGGGAGTGCTCCTAATCTTAGCTCGTTACCTGTATAAGAGTCACCTGGGAGCCAGAAATCTTGCTGATTTGTAATGCAAATCAATTAATAACTATTTTTAAATGCGTTTTTCTGGATTTTTTGTTGTTGTTCTGTCTCTCACTGTTAAAATAAATCTGCCTTTTTTATGTTAATATCCCTGTGTTCCCAGACATCACGTGTCATCACAGCTTGTTTTCAGTCTGATTATAACTCCCCTTAGACCAGATGCTCGGCTTCACAATGTAAACTACACATGGTTTCTGCTGGCTGTCGGTCATTCAACAGACCTACTGTTTATAGTATGTCCTGATCTCACTCCCTTAAGACAATATCAGAGGTCCTACTTATAGTTCCCTGTCTAGATTCCCAGCTATGTGGAACCCTACTTCAAATATACTGTAGTGGACTACTTAGGAATAGATCCCAGGTCAAGACAAGCACACAGTATTGCAATTAGACTGGCTCGCAATTTTTTTACCTCACCTCTAAATTGACTGGGTTGACCTCTGTGACCTCCAGGAACCAGTACTCTGGGTTAATTTCCTATTGGCCACCACTACAGCCATTTATCAACAGGATGTTAGCATGCTGTACTTTCCCACTTGGGTGAGTTTATATGTATGTAACTTATCACATTCTCACATTATCTCTGTCTACCTCCTCACCAGATCCTGGTCTATACACCCTCTCCACCAAACCCCTTTCCCCTCTCTTCTCTCACCGCTGAGGTTCTGGTCCAAACACTGCAGGACGGGGTTGCCGTGCCGAATATCCTGGCGGCGGAAGCGGCGTTTGCTGAGTGAGGTGTAGCGGGTGCAGGAGGTGCCGTCCCAGGCGCAGTAGGGGTCTCTGGCCAGGCAGCACTCAGCGCAGGCCTTCCCATATGTCTCACACCTGTGGAGCCTCAGCTGGGCCATGCCCACAGAAGAACCCACAAATAGAGCTTGCTAAATGAGGAAAAAGATCACAAAACCACCACACAATGATAATCTATAGGATTTATCATAGAACAATAGGCCTTATCAAAGAAGAGTGGTTCACACACTCTTCAATGACACTGAACACTTAGATGAGAACAACAATGCTAAGGCACACCAACATATATTTTAGGTTTAAAGATTGCAGACAAAAAATAATATTTTGTTTGGCAGAAGAACACAACCCAGATAACAGCGTGGGATACCGTTTCCATTGCAGTGGAAAGCTGCACACCCAGAACATAGGAAGGCAACAAGATAACAAGTTCCTAACCACAGTTTTTTTAACTAATTTCTGACTGATCTTCAACAAAAGTGAAATAGAACAAGACAAAAAAATTACCTCAGTTTATCAATCACATATAAAAAGGCTAATTTAATGTGTGATAGAGAAATAGAAAAAAAAAACATTCTACATTGAAAAATAGTATTAGCCAATTGGAAATCAATTGTGTAAAAATGAATTTACAACATTTGTTCTTTTGAAATTTTTCTAAAAATAGTCAGAGAGCAACACGTATTTCAATGTTGTTTTTCTGGACCGTGGAACCAGAGATTTACAGTACACTATCCTTCCATACCCTTAAAACCATTCTAACTTAAAGAGATAAATATTAGTAGACTCATCCATCTGCAAGGCAAGCATCCTTCTGTTCTCTGTCATGACCTCCCAAATATCATCAGACATGAACTTTACAAACTAAGAACAAATGGTTCCAAAAGGGTTCTTTGGCTGTTCTGACTCTGTATAGTTCCAGGGAGAACACTTTTTGGTTCCAAGTTGAATCTCATCCGGTTTTATCTAGAATCATCTGTAAAAAGTTTCAATATGGAACTAAAAGGTTTCATCTAAAACCAAAAAGGGTTCTTCAAAGAGTTCTCTTATGTGGTTCAGAGATCACCAGTTTCTTTTTATTATTCTCCACTAGGGCTGTAACGATACACCAAACTCACGATTCGGTTCGTATCACGGTTTTTGACCCACGATTCGATATAAACCTTGATTGTTTTTTGGGGGGGTGAGAGAAAATAAATTTTTTGTAAATAACATTTAAAAAACCTGTATAAACTGACCAAAGAACAATATTATCTATGCAAATTATTAACAATATACCTAAGTAAAATAAATGAATAGCCAAAGCTAAAACACTTATGTTGTCGTTGTAACAAAATACGGTTGAAAGACAAACGGAACTAAACTCCATTGTGGAGATGATTTGGGCATGTTGAAAATCCTTCTTCCAAGTAAATTAAATGGCTTCTGTTTCACACTCGTGACCAGCAGTTGAAACTAATTAGAAGAAACTCCAGAAAGCCTGGCTGTTCAGTCGGTAGAATTGTTCAAAAGTAATACATGGCTCCACACTGTCTGCACTATTGAAACAGAACGAGAACATGGAGATTAACTGCTCCATGACTGGGTTGTTATTTTCGTTGCTTTGAGGTACTGAGAGAGATGCGCATTTAAATACGGATCACAAGAAATATGTTTCAGTAAACAAAGCCGCAAGGACACAAATAAAATATCATAAACAAGACTCACAAACAGACGAAGCTTATCAGGTAACAAATGAACAAAGTAGCTGCGTTGCTGTGAGGTAAATGCATGGAGCTGCCGCAATCACCTGCTATTACTATAATCTGCCAGTAGTTGCTAACTAAATGTTTCTTAGAGAAAGCGCTTATGGCTTCTTTCGACAAAATGAAATTGAACAAAAATAGCATGAATGTCGAATTTCTTTGAGACCTTAGAAAACGAGGTTTCATACATTTTAAACCTTAAATTTTTGAAAACGAAATTAAGATTATTTAAGTCTTTTTAATGATCTGCGGACACGTTCTTCAACTAGCTCAACTTTTGCAGGTAGGCATCACATGCTTGGAAATGTATCAGATGACACCTAATTGGAGGATGCTTACAGGTAAAATTAAATAATTTATTCTCAACTAGTTTTGTGATGTAGGTCTACGTATTTTATAATGTTCACTTAAAATAATACTTATAGTAATTTAAAGATGTGGTTCCATTAGATCTGGACAGGAAGGATAACTCTGAGAGTTGGAAGGGGTGTGTCGCGATTGTGCCTTCTCAGACCGCAACACAAATTCGTGGATCTGAGTGTAGCGATTTGGGTTTCATATCACACGTTACAGCCTTATTCTGCACTATGTAACTTTGTTGAAAACAAATGAAAAGTTACATATTTAATCTATAATTGTGTTCATTTTCTTTGCATGTGGTTATTCAGCATCAGCATTGGCTCACAGTTTTTTTGACAAACCTACAGTATACATTCTACATGTGGAAAATAAATTGTAATAAAAAGTTAACTTTTACTCACTCGTTTTACTGAGATGTCCAAAGAGGTAATCGGAGTTGGTACCTTAATAAAATACAAATATTACAATAAAATAACATGGAGATCTTTTAAAAGCATTGAGGTTTTAAACACATTGTGGATGAATTAAGCAGAGGTGTAGGAGAGAAAGAAAATATGGAATAGGGGAGGAAAGAAAGGAGGAGAAGAGAGAGAGGGGAGGAAGAGGAGAAGAAGAGGTTACCTTAAAGACCTGCATCTCCTCCAGAGTGACTTCCTCTGTTACCAGAGAATTGCCGCTACGCAGGGCAATGACCTTTAGGACCATTCCTACGTCTGGGGTCAGAGGTCAGGGTTCAAAATGGTCAACAGACTAATAACAATAAATGGGGGTTTCCCCAATAGTCAACAACATGTCTAAGAACAGAGAAGAGCTAAGTGTGAATTACTAATGGCTGACCTGTGCCTATGAACATGACGTCATACTGTCCATCATCTGCCTCCACTCGGTCCACCACTATCTGGTTCAGTTTGTAGGGCACATTGGCCTTGACCAGCACAGGCTGCCTCATGGCTGGGTACACCGGGCGCCACATCAGGGGGTGCCCACGGGCAAACTGGAGCACAGAATCTGGGAAGTCCTTGGTGCTGCCAAACTGTCGGCCAGGCTGGTTGGTGATCTTACTGGGGCACTGGACAGGAGAGAAAAAAGGAACTCTTTTTTGGAGGTAACTTAAGAGTAATCATGTGGCATGAGATTTAGTGTCTATTTCAGGATTAAAATATAATTTTAAAAACTATATTCCTGAAGTCAGAAGAATTCTCAAGGCACAGATCCCAACTCAAATGTCTGAGCTAAAAAGTGCAAACCAGCAATAGAAGAGAAAAAGTACAATTGGATTATTCTTATCTAGTTTCACTACCTGCAGGAAAAGTGTGCACCCCCCTTAAACACAAATTACAGGAAAATGGTAAAATTCCAGAAAATAGCCTTCAGAACCAGCACAGAAAAGTTTATCTCAGTTACAGAGACGAAGAGACAGCCGAAACTTACAACAAACCATACAACACAAGGGCATAACAAATGGCACCCACTGAGCAACTGATTAAGGCTGTCTGTGGCTTAGGAATGAACCTCAGGAATGAGCAGATTGTAACAGCATATGGAGAATGTTAGCACAGGAACATTTTGATGACTTTGGGGAACTGTACAGAGGAATTTAAATAATGCTGTTGGCATTGTACTGTAACGTTATGTGCATTTAGATAAACCTGGTGTGTTTATGGTAAAATTATGAGGAAGACTTTAGACCATTATAGGGTTTTTACTGTAACATTATGAAAAAAATACTTTCAGATAAGGGGTAGACCCCTTAATGGCTAGTTAACAGGAGCCAAAGATTAGTTTCACAGTCTATTCTTTTTCCCAAACCACCATCTCTCTTTATGTCTCTCTCTCTCCCCTTCATTCTTCTAAACCAGGCCTGTTCAAGACCAAATAGTGTGCTCTGAGACTCAAGCTCTGAACAATTCTAATTACAACGATGGTTGAGAGACAAACAAAAGACAGAGCTACTGATGGGAGAGGAAAGCCAGGATGACTGGTAACCACAGGGTCACGGCTGAACTAGCTATTTATCCCTCTGTTGGACTGCCTGCATGTCTTTGTACTGAACACAGTTTTAACTGAGCACAGTAGCAGACTGACTAGGAGGCTGACATTAACCTAGATATGGGCACATTGGTGACTCACTTACTCAAACATGATCTGGAGGCAGATCTGCGATGAAAGCAGAAACTAATGTGATTGACGAAATTGAGAGGGAGGAACAATCTTTAAAAATAGGCTGAATGCTCAAAAGTCAAAGGTGTCACAACAAAACCCCTCACCTGGATGTATATCTCTTAATTTGCCACCAACCCAAAGAAAAATAAATAAATCTTAAACATAAATTTACTGATTACAGCTGGAAAATAAGCTACATCCATTCCATTTAGTCAATCAATCACATTATCATTATTAGCAGATCTGTCTCCAGGACATTTGAGTAAGTAAAACTCTCAACACCTAGATGCAGCCTGGCAGCCTGTAGAATGGTAATGTTCCGTGTGGTAGTGTTCAGTATGATACTGTAGTGTTCGGTATGGTAGTGTGCAGTATAATACCGTAGTGCTCAGTATTGTAGCGTGCAGTACAATACTGCAGTGTTCAGTATGGTAGTGTGCAATATGATACTGCAGTGTTCAGTATGGTGGTGTGCAGTATGATGGTGTGCAGTATTTAATTTTTAATTTTAATCTTTATTTAACCAGGTAAGTTGACTAAGAACAATTTCTTATTTACAGCAATGACCTGGGAGCAATTAGGGTAAAGTGTCTTGCCCAAGGACACAATGACATTTGGCTCAGTCGGGAATCGAACTGGCAAGTCTGACTCCCTACCCACTGAGCCATCTGCGCCCCATATGGTAGTGTGCAGTATGGTGTGTAGTGATAGACCGATTTTATCGGCTGGCCAATATATCGGGCCAATATTTGCGTTTTACATGTATCAATACGTGGCTGCTGCGTTTGCAGATTTTCCCAGCATTATTTAAAGACAGGTGTCCACACAGGCAGCTCTGTGTTGCTGGAGATGCTGTAGTTCACGTGCAGACCGTGCACTGCCCATTGTTCTATCTCACCTGTTTTTACTAATTGTTAAATATTGTTTATCTACTTGTTCTACCTTACTTGATTTTACTATTTGTTAAATATATTTTCTTAAGTTCAATAATTGTTCCTTTTTAAAATTGAGACTTGTAACATTTGTTATCATCATTGTGTCATGTTTATGATGTAAATTGAGGGAGCAAAAGCAATATCGACTCCAAATATCGGCTCAAGAAAATCAGCAGCGTGTATTGGTCATCGGCTAAGGCTGATTAAAAACAATTAGTATCGACATCGGCACTAAAATATACAAAGCGGTCGATCTCTAGTAGTGTGTGCAGTATGGAACTGTAGTGTTCATTCTGGTAGTGTTCAGTCTGGTAGTGTGCAGTATGATAGTGTTCAGTCTGGTAGTGTTCAGTCTGGTAGTGTGCAGTTTGATAGTGTTCAGTATGGTAGTGTTCAGTCTGGTAGTGTTCAGTCTGGTAGTGTGCAGTATGATAGTGTTCAGTATGGTAGTGTTCAGTCTGGTAGTGTGGAGTATAATAGTGTTCAGTCTGGTAGTGTTCAGTCTGGTAGTGTGCAGTATGATAGTGTGCAGTATAATAGTGTTCAGTCTGGTAGTGTTAAGTATGGTAGTGTGCAGTATGGAACTTTAGGGTACAGTATAATAGTGTTCAGTATAGTAGTGTGCAGTATGATAGCGTGCAGTATAATAGTTTTCAGTCTGGTCGTGTTAAGTATGATAGTGTTCAGTCTGGTAGTGTGCAGTTTAATAGTGTTCAATATGGTAGTGTGCAGTATGATAGTGTTCAGTATGGTAGTGTTCAGTACAATAGTGTGCAGTCTGGTAGTGTTCAGTCTGGTAGTGTTCAGTCTGGCAGTGTGCAGTAGGATAGTGTACAGTAGGGTAGTGTTCAGTCTGGTAGTGTGCAGTATAATAGTGTTCAGTCTGGTAGTGTGGAGTATAATAGTGTTCAATCTGGTAGTGTTCAGTCTGGTAGAGTGCAGTATGATAGTGTTCAGTATGGTAGTGTTCAGTATGGTAGTGTTCAGTCTGGTAGTGTTCAGTCTGGTAGTGTTCAGTCTGGTAGTGTGCAGTATGATAGTGTTCAGTATGGTAGTGTGCAGTATGATAGTGTTCAGTATGGTAGTGTGCAGTATGGTAGTGTTCAGTCTGGTAGTGTTCATTATGATAGTGTTCAGTATGATAGTTTGCAGTATAATAGTGTTCAGTATCCCAGTGTGCAGAATTGTACTGCAGTGTTCAGTATGGTACTGTTCAGTATCTTAGTGTGCAGTACTGTACTGCAGTGTTCAGTATGGTACTGTTCAGTATCTTAGTGTGCAGTATTGTACTGTAGTTTTCAGTATGGTCCTGTTCAGTATCTTAGGTTGCAGTATTGTACTGCAGTGTTCAGATTGGTACTGTTCAGTATCTTAGTAAGCACTATGGTACTGTTCAGTATCCCAGTGTGCACTATTGTACTGTGTTCAGTATGGTCCTGTTCAGTATCTTAGTGTGCGATATTGTACTGCAGTGTTCAGATTGGTACTGTTCAGTATGTTAGTGTGCGGTAGTGTACTGCAGTGTTCAGATTGGTACTGTTCAGTATCTTAGTGTGCGGTATTGTACTGCAGTGTTCAGATTGGTACTGTTCAGTATGTTAGTGTGCAGTATTGTACTGTAGTGTTCAGTATGGTACTGTTCAGAATCTTAGTGTGCCATATTGTACTGCAGTATTCAGTATGGTACTGTTCAGTATCTTAGTGAGCTGTTTTTTACTGTAGGGTTCAGTATGGTAGTGTTCTGTATCATAGTGTGCAGTATGGTACGGTTCAGTATACAGTAGTACTTTTCAAAACCGTAGTGTGCAGTAGTACTCACCACCCCAGGTCTGGGATAGGGCACTCTGCCCTCGTAAGCCCCCCACTGGTAGTCAGGTCCCTCCTTGTGTGCAAATGGCCCATTAAAAGCTTCCCTGATGTCTGCCATACTGTACACACACACTGCAAAGCCCTGGAACACGTTACTGGGAAAAGATGTCTGTATGTTAGTGGCTGACTAAGTTTCAGTTCCTCATGGGATATATGCATGCTACAGACTGGCATGTATTACATCTTGAGGTGGAGCTCACCTGATGGTGCTGAAGATGGCATAAACATCTGGATTCTTGTCATCCTTGCCTCTAAGCAGGAAAACATCCTCTGTGATTGGGTGTAGAGATGCAACAGTTATTCAGTAGATTGATTCAGTTGTTTTGTATAGGTACAGTATTAGTGTTTTGTGCATGTTTGTCTCACCCAGCTGGTCAAAGTGTGTGTCGATACCATGAGGCCCAGGTACAGAACACACCAGTCTGGCCTTGCTGAAAGTGCTCCATTTATTCACAAGGACTCTCTGTCCCCCTGCATCATTCTATAGGACAAAGATAGCATTTCCCTATTACTTTATAACCATCACCATTATTATCCTTATCACCATGATTATTATCATCATCATAATCATAATCATCATCATCATCAACATTATCATCAACACCACTATAATCATCATCACCATAATCATCATAATCATCATCACCATAATCATCATAATCATCATCACCATAATCATCATAATCATCATAATCATCATCACCATAATCATCATGATCATCATCACCATTAACATCATCAACATTATTGGCATTATAATCATCAACACCCCATTATTATCATCATCACCATTATAATCATCATCACCATAATCATCATGATCATCATCAACATTATAATCATCACCACTATAATCATCATCACCACTATGATCATCACCATTATAATCATCATCACCATAATCAACATGATCATCATCACCATTATCATCACCACTATAATCATCATCACCATAATCATCATGATCATCACCATTATAATCATCATGATCATCATCACCATTATCATCATGATCATCTACAACATTATCATCATCAGCATTATAATCATCATCACTATAATCATCATGATCATCATTACCATTATCATCATGATCATCATGATCACCATTATCATCATCACCACTATATTCATCATCACCATAATCATCATGATTATCATCACCATTATATCATCACCACTATAATCATCATCATCATCACCATTACAATCATCATCACCATAATCATCATGATCATCATCACCATTATCATCATCACCATTATAATCATCATCAACATAATTATCACCACCATCATTATCATCATCACCACTATAATTATCATAACTATAATCATCATGATCATCGTTACCATTATCAACATCACCATCATAAACATAATCAACATTGTCATCATCACTATTATAATCATCATCACCATAATCATCATTATCTTTATCACCATTATCATCATCACCACTATAATCATCATCACTATAATCATCATGATCATCATCACCATTATCATCATCACCACTATATTCATCATCAACATAATCATCATGATTATCATCACCATTATATCATCACCACTATAATCATCATCATCATCACCATTACAATCATCATCACCATAATCATCATGATCATCATCACCATTATCATCATCACCATTATAATCATCATCAACATAATCATCATAATCATCATGGTCATCATCACCATTATCAACATCACCATTATCATCCTCATCACCTTTATAATCATCATCAACATAATCATCATGATCATCATCACCATTATATTCATCACCATTATAATCATCATCACCATTATCATCATCACCATTATAATCAATATCAACATAATCATCATGATCATCATCACCACCATTATATTCATCACCATTATAATCATCATCAACATTATCATCATCACCATTATAATCATCATCAACATAATCATCATGATCATCATCACCATTATATTCATCACCATTATAATCATCATCACCATAATCATCATGATCATCACCATTATATTCACCACCACTATAATCATCATCAACATAATCATCATGATCATAATCACCATTATTAACATCACCATTATAATCATCATCACCACTATAACCATCATCAACATAATCATCATAATCATCATCACCAGCATAAACATCATCACCACTATGATCATCACCATTATAATCATCATCACCATAATCGACATGATCATCATCACCATTATCATCACCACTATAATCATCATCACCATAATCATCATGATCATCACCATTATAATCATCATGATCATCATCACCATTATCATCATGATCATCTTCACCATTATCATCATCACCATTATAATCATCATCACCACCATCATTATGATCATCACCACTATAATTATCATCACCATAATCATCATGATCATCGTTACCATTATCAACATCACCATCATAAACATAATCAACATTGTCATCATCATTATTATAATCATCATCACCATAATCATCATTATCTTCATCACCATTATCATCATCACCACTTTAATCATAATCACTATAATCATCATGATCATCATTACCATTATCATCATGATCTTTATCATCACCATTATCATCATCACCACTATATTCATCATCACCATCATCATCATGATTATCATCACCATTATATCATCACCACTATAATCATCATCATCATCACCATTACAATCATCATCACCATAATCATCATGATCATCATCACCATTATCATCATCACCATTATAATCATCATCAACATAATCATCATAATCATCATGATCATTATCAACATTATTAACATCACCTTTATCCTCATCATCACCATTATAATCATCATCAACATAATCATCATGATCATCATCACCATTATATTCATCACCATTATAATCATCATCACCATTCTCATCATCACCATTATAATCAATATCAACATAATCATCATGATCATCATCACCATTATATTCATCACCATTATAATCATAATCAACATTATCATCATTATAATCATCATCAACATAATCATCATGATCATCATCACCATTATATTCATCACCATTATAATCATCATCACCATAATCATCATGATCATCACCATTATATTCACCACCACTATAATTATCATCAACATAATCTTCATGATCATAATCACCATTATCAACATCACCATTATAATCATCATCACCACTATAATCATCATCAACCTAATCATCATGATCATCTTCACCAGTATTATCATCACCACCATAATTATAATCAGCACCATTGTCATCACTGTCATTACCCTCATCACCACCATAATCATCATTCTTATCATATAGAGACCACACACTATAAACAGTGATTACACTATAAACCAACAATAAATATTTGTCAGGAAAGAGATGGAGAAACAAGATACATGAAAATGAAGGACAGACAGAGGCAGAGGACCCTATTTTAACGATCTGAACGCGAAACGCAAGTGACATTGTGGGAGGGTCCCGGGTGCTGTTGCTATTTTACCGGCAGAATAAATTACTGTTGCGCCCGATCCAAATGTAATATGGGTAGGTCTAAAGTAGCTTCATTAGTCATAGGTGTGGTTTTTGGCGTAACATGCAATAAACCAATCAGAGCATCATCTCACATTCCCTTTAAGAGCAGGCATGCTTGTTACATGGCGGATTGCTATTATAACGGCAGATTGCTATTGATTTTTCTTTTTTTTTATGTAAATAAAGAAATGTCACAAGACATACTTTCTGATGTTTTGTGCTCACTCTCACTGAATCACGAGGTTATGAATGCATGGTAATATTTTTGCAATGTGGTCTAATATAAGAGCAACATTACTTTGCTTGCCTTCCTCTTCTGTCAAATCGGGATGGTTAGCAGGGGAGGGTGGTATGGGAACTGGGGTTCATGTTGGGGGGTTAAAATTTTAAAAATGTATTGATATTTTGTAGACACAGTATCTTTACTGTTGTTTTTTTTTTCTCTCAATCTTTATAAATAAATTTATTAAAAAAAACAACAAGCCACAAAGAATGCTCCGACTTGAGTAGAGTAAAGTGCCTCCTGTCGTATCCAAACACCTGACGCGCATTTTCAGTGTGCTGAATGTTCATTCACACCCTGGGTGTTTGTGTGTTTTTGATTAAACAGCATTTTACACACTGTTGCTGCCATCAAATGGTGTCATCCTCAGCCATGTCTTTAACGAATAGCGTTGTCCCCTTCACAGCCACCCATCCAAGGCAGTGGCGTAGGCACAGGTGTGCCAGGGTGTGCTTGTGCCACCCAAAGAGGCAGCTGGCACACCCAGAAATTAGATGTATAATGCACTTTTTGTTATAGCCTTGGCAAAATATTTTTTTTTACCTAGTCTATTATCGTTTAATTAATTATAATATTTGTTCATTTTAAATAAATTCTTATTTTTTTCAGTTAAAAAACAACATCTACATTTAAGTGTATGCGCAAAAACTGCCACCAATGTGACCCCAGCGAATATCACGGGAGGGTAGCAGTGGACTGAAACGGTATCTGAAAAAGCTATCTTTCTTGAGCCGTATGTCCCAGTGCAGTGCGATACTTCGAAGTGGTGCGCTTACAGGTAATGACTTTATGCATAGTGTTGCGTTTGCTTGTGGAAGGTATTTTAATGTATGGTCTGTTTTATACAA
>JACXGM010002427.1:29770-47210 GCA_016801145.1 Umbra pygmaea
TTTGTGTGTGTGTGTGTGTGTGTGTGTGTTTTTTTGTTTGTGTGTGTGTGTGTGTGTGTGTGTGTGTGTGTGTGTGTGTGTGTGTGTGTGTGTGTGTGTCGTCAGCAACACTATGCAGTGCAGTGGAAGTTGATGCCACCCTACAGTGGGTAGCCTGGCAGGAGCAGTTTATTTAACCAGTCACTAACTAATTCAGGAACACACTCGCATGTTTGTTTTCCCTCCATTCTGAGGCGGGGGGTGGTGAACTGTTGATCCGGACTGTGGGTGGGATGACATTTGACCCAGAGGGTGTTTCATCTCTGTTCCCAGACTCCCCCCCCACTGCCCCTGTACAGGCTGCAGTCAGCTGCATTCTCGTTTCCCTCGACAGGGTTAGAGGTGTGTGTGGGGGGGGGAGGGGGTCATGTAGCTATAATCAGAAATATCTACATGACCCAGTGCCATTTCACACCTTAACATAATGTCCATCCAGTATGCATACTGGTGAACACTACACTACAGAGTATGCATACTGGTGAACACTACCCTACAGAGTATGCATACTGGTGAACACTAACCTAGAGAGTATGCATACTGGTGAACACTACCCTACAGAGTATGCATACTTGTGTACATTACCCTAGAGAGTATGCATCCTGATGAACACTAACCTAGAGAGTATGCATACTGGTAAACACAACCCTATAAGGAATGGATACTAGTGAACACTACCCTATAGGGTATGCATACTGGTGAATACTACCCTATAGGGTATGGATACTGGGGAACACTAACGTATGCATACTGTATTAACCCTGGAGCTCTGAGTCCCCACTGAATTCACACACAGGTCAGGTTTGGACAGTATTTTTGAATCACCACGGTAAGACAGATTGATAATTCATAGGAAGAGCTCTGCAATGAGGGAGACTAAAGCAGCTCAATGAAGGGGTTCAATGTGAGTCCTCAAGAACAGCGCTGTTTAAGCCAGGCCAGATAGCCGTGTGTACGTGTGTGTGTCTGTGTGTTTTTTATGTGCTGTAACGGAGTCTTACCTCTCCACGGTGGCCAACGTACACATAGGCACACATGGGCTGAAAAGCTCCTGTACCGCAGGCCAGCAGGTGGGTACGGTTGTAGGGTTGCAATAGACGCACAAAGTTGGCACATTCCGTCTGTGGAAACACCAGTTGAATACATTAAAACACACAGTACAACAGCTCACTGTCATCCAATGTCTGACAATGCCCTTTACATTACAATATCATTAAGCATTGATGAGAAAGGGATGAGAGATGGGAGAGAGCAAGATATACCCTCAGGAAGGACAGGGTACAGTTCTTGACCAATCACAATAGACAAAAGTGGTGTTATGGTGCAACCAATACCTAGCCAAGAGTGTAACTATGCTAGGTTGACAAGGTCAAACCCATCTCCTCAGCCACAGTGTGTTTATGCAGTGTGTGTGTTCCTCTAGATGACTGCCAGCCTTAACCATGCTCTCAATGCTTCCAAGAGACCAGAGAGGATCAGCGCAGCACAAACCATTTTAGTGACAGAAGCCAACTCATTGACATACTGTAAATATGGTCTGCGTTAGTCATCTAAGAATAAGACAGATGCTGTGTTAGAGAATACTGTAATACCAATAAACAATCCTCCATCCATGGAATCCATTCCAACTGGGTGATTACATTCCTATTCCTGTCTAGTAGTATTATCTACTACATTTTGGTCAGTAATGTGTACTGATGCTCATTAATACAGTACTCTGTGATGTTGCCATGTGGTGTTGGAGCAGCACTATCAGACCTGCCTGTTGAGGGAGCCATCTTAGAACGCTGTATACAGTGTGAACACAACGTAGACACTGCAAAGCAATCAGTGTTGATAATGCTAACAGGAAATCAAGACACTTGCCAAGGAAAACACACCCTCACACCTGTGCACATACAGATGTGCGCCCACACTGGAGGGAATATGCATGCACACTCTTCAAAACACATGTTCACATACAGACAAGCGCCCGCACACACACACAACACACACACAAACACTCACAAACACACAAACACTCACAAACACACAAACACTCACAAACACACAAACACACACAAACACACACAAACACACACAAACACACACACAAACACACATTTCAAAACTGTTTTGGAAAAGGCAGGATGCTGGAGTTCGTCCAAGTCCCCAGGGTCCACACAGAGAAAAGAAATCCCTGGAGCCTTGCTGAGAGAGGATTTGGAGCATTGTTCTGCCCCTTGTTCTACCTCACCTGTTTTTGCTATTTGTTAAATATAGTTTTTTTAAGTTCAATAAATGTACCTTGTTTAAATTGAGACTTGTGTCATTTGTTATCATCATTGTGTCATTTTTTATGATGCAAAGTGAGGGAGCAAAAGCCGTATCGGCTCCAGAAAATCGGCAGCCCATATCGGTCATTGGATAAGGCTGATGAAAAAAAATTGGTATAGGCATTGGCACAAAAAAAAATCCCCCCTGAAGCTACAAAGTTTCCTCAATAAGTACAGCCACTGATTACCCTTAGCGCACATTGCATCGACATTCGTTTTCAGTAGCAGTAAGCAAAAACATGAGAACAGACTGTAAAGCAGAGCACAATGTATATCTGTCGTCCTGGGAACAAGAGCACTGACTACCAGGTTACTTATGGGTTTGTAGATGATTCACTTTTAAAAGCAAGTCATTTTCACAATAGTCCTACACGGCTGTACACATTAATAAACATGGTGGAATCTTTTCTGTGGCAGTGCTGGATAAAGCTAGGGCACCGAGCCAAATGGCACCCAGTTGAGTTGCTTGCTAACTGATGCATGACGTCTCTGGGCCTCACAAGGTTCTTCAAAATCTGAATGCTTGAAACTTTCAAATCTCTCCCCCACCCTAAACTGCTCACTAAGAACTACCGCCAGACCCACCCTCCCTGCTTTGTGATTGGCTGCTTACTTCTTTCTGAGGGTTGGACTACTGTTTTTGCAGAGGTGAGTAATGAAATCAAAGGTCATGCAGTTACAATATGTGATGTTAGCCAGTGGTCCACCAGCGGGGTCACACAACCTCATTAGGCCGTTGGAATCCCCTCCATTAGACAGTTAGTAAGAGACTCCCTGCAAAAATATACTGTACATACAAACACACACATACCTCTGACTCCCATCCTCTATGCACACATTCAATGGAGATTAGTAGTAGGAAGAGTTGTTAGAACCAGCAGGTCGGCCAGTCAGTGCTAGCCTAGCCCCCACGTTGCTCCACCGTGTTTGTTTAATGGGATGGGTCGGTGTCCAGCAGAGGAAGGGAGGGAGGGCGTACACTCAGAACACACAGACACCTACGCGCACACACCTGTGCCTGTGGATTGCTCTGCACACACTCACATGTCCCTGTATCAATATGCCTGATGTCAGTACACACTCTGGGTTGTGGCAGGAAACACATTCAACACCATTTACACCAATCAAACCAAGCCGCATTCACAACCCCGCTTGCATTTTCACATTGCCCTGGGTTTTGTCTAGCTGCAGGGAAGGTGCAAACAGACTCATATTCACTGGGTGTGCACGTCCCAGGTGGACCATTCACTGAGCCCGAAACACAACAGGCACAAGAGGCCTGTCCACTGAACACACACAGCGTCCTAGCAGAGGAAAAGCCCCCATTCACAGAGGGTAAACAGCACATACCTGACAGCATTTCTAATGGGGCCCCTGACAGGCAGGTGGAGGGCTGGTACCAGGAATTTAAGGTGTGAAGTGTTACAGATGTGACCCTGCACACACACACACACACACACACACACACACTCACACACACACACACTCACACACACACACACATTCCTCTCGCACCTCCATCACTCAGCCCAGTAGATTCAGTCACAGTTACGGCAGAGTGCACAGTGAGTCTGTCATTACCAGGGTTACACTTCTGATAAGGCTATCATGTTTCCACAGGGGAATAGACGTGTTGACTCCAGAGACATTAGGCTCCATGAATCCTTGTTCATATCCAACATTCAGGCATCTGTTTAACACAGTGATGGACAGGACAGTGATCGGATCAAGTCTGATAGTTGGTGAGTAGTCCGGGGGCGTATACACACACACACACACACACACCGACAACACACACTGTTTAACTCCTTGGACACAGGTCAAATTGAGTTACCGTGGGCCCAACTTTAAATCCCGCGTCGTAACGGATAACGACTCCTACGCTCCCCATGTACGCACAAGCTCACATACCTCAACCCTTGCCTGATTTTTCTCACTGTGACGGCTCAAGGAAACACATAATATCTCCTGATATAAGATACCCCTACACACCTGCCACTTCAAACACTACCCAACAGGGCGAGAGTTGACGCCCAATGCGGGGGTCTTAAACCCCCCTATAACACACCTTCACATCCACAGAGACAGATTGGGCTTGTTTTCAAAGCCCAACTACCTAACACAGAACATATGCAAAGGCTTTTCCTCTTCACTTTTCATCGCTAGCCGAAGGACAAACTTTATTAAAAATGAAAGCACAAGTGTCTTTACAGTGTGGTGTAGGGGCTGGCGAGAAAGGGGCTAAAAAAGTGATCTTAAGACAGGTTGAGATGTCATTAATAAAGGTTATGGTGCCAGCACTTGACTCTTGAGACCTTTGTGAAACAGGACTGTTACTGTGTATACTAAAATACCATCACGGCTCTGGGGCACTGTATACAGAGCAGCCACGGTCAGTGGATCTTAATTGGGGATGCCCGGCTCGCATTACGTTCGGGACCGGAGTGAATGGATCTTAATTGGGGACGCCAGGCTTGGATTACGTTCGGGACCGGAGTGAATGGATAATAATTGGGGACGCCAGGCTCGCATTACCGTCCGGACTGGGGAAAAGGTACTGTATCACACAATGGGTTTGATGTGCTACACACCGTTCCATTCACTCTGGTCCCGAACATAATGCAAGCCCGGCGTCCCATATTAAGATCCACTCACTCCAGTCCTGAACGTAATGCGAGCCGGCGTCCCCAATCAAGATCCACCGACCGCGGCTGATACAGACACTTGAAAAGGAATAACTCCTCATTCACAGGGCTGTTAAATAACAGTGGCAAGGGATGTTGATGAATGGGATAATATTGAGTTGTCCAGTAGAGATTCTAGAGCAGGTGGTTTGGCTAGGCAGATGGAAACCATAGGATGTACATTATAACAGGAAACAGGAAGTAAGTCTTGTATGTCTGAATGACCTGTCACTCACCTGAGAATCCTTTCCTCTCTGAACACAATCATCTCTGTTACCAGGCAGCGGAGGCCAAGAGATCTACATTGACAGAGAAGAAAGACAAAGAGAGAACATGACATCACTTCATAATTTAACAACATTGTATACTGTTTAAGAACTATTTTGTGTTTTATTGAAAATGTTGCTTTTAGGGGTTAGACATAAACAAACAAACTGTAAATGAGTGTAGTGTGTATGTTTGTGTCCATGCTTAGATGCCTGTACTGGGAGCCTCCATATAAGTGTTCCTGTTCAATCTGTTATAAGAGAAAGATCATCAACAGGGCTTCCCTGTAACACAGCTTATCATATTAGCTTGAGTATTATGGGCAGCACTACAGCCTACTTCATTAATCCTGAAGCTCTTTAGAACTTAATTACCATAAATCAAAGCCTGCTGATCTGAGACACACAGTGTTAGTCTAAACACAGGAACCATAGTCATGCTCAATTTCAGTAATAAGTACTTATGTTTTATGGCCAATATACCACAGATAAAAGTTGTTTTTATGCACAATTGAGAAACTCTGGAGAGTTTTGTGTTTCCCTTCCTTCAGTTAGAGATTGATAGTGCATGGAGGCAGGGGTCAAAACTGCATCATGGGCAAATTGTAACTAAATGAAACCTACAGTGATGATACTTCAGTCATCTGCATCCGTTTTGGTCTTCTCCAACATGCACACTAACTTTTGCTCCCTGTCTGGCATTTTGACATGATATTATATACAAACCTAACTCTACAAAATATTATATGCAATCCTAGATCTACAGTATTTTACAAACCCAGCTCTACATAATATTATATAAAACCCCAGATCTACAGTATTTTACAAACCCAGCTCTGTGATGGGGTGCTCTCATTAGTGTCTCAGGACGAGTGCTGTGGCCACGACACGTCAGGTCCAAGGCCAGAGCAAATGAGTCACCAGGACCCTGGAAGGAGGCATTGCAATAAGAGAGAGAGGGGGCGGCTCATTGCCGCCCCACCACACCTGCCCTCCATCAGGCTGCATCAAGAAGGCTTTAAAACAGAGCCAGATAGAACAAGTGCCTTCTATTGTGACCAGCATGTCTACTACACCCTGCCTCCTCAGGGGACTTGCAGTACACGGCAGGCATGACGGTGCAATCCCAGAGTGCCCAGTAAAACCACCCGGTGGCTGCAGCCAGATCTCCTCCACCCATCCCAAATCATCAAAAGAGTCACCATGGACTTTGTCACTCAAACAACAGCACCGTCTGGTGGACCTGATAGAGCGCATAGAGGCAATCTTATCCATCGGAAACGGGATGTTATTGGCATGGCTTCCAGGACCTGTTGGCCACCCGGGGGGCCAAGAAATATGTAGGTCAAGAATGCTCGCCTGACCAAGGGCAGGTGCCACGCCCGGCGTACCTGGCCAAGGAAAAGGAGGCCAACCCAGACAGGGAAAGTGATTGGCCGTTGGCAACTAACCCTGTGTGTGATTTGTCCCAGCAGGTCTCCCGACAGAGCTAATTCCACAAAGAACAATTAGAGGACGACTGGTTGAAGCACTACTGGGGACAAGTCATGACAGGTTGACATGCCCAGCAGGACGCCTGCCTACATCCTGGAGTACGACGAACTCCAATACTACCAGACACGGTGTTGCCAAGTCTGCCAGCAAACGGCTCCCCTGCGGCTGGCCCCGGCACCCCTAATCCCTCTCCCAATCATCGAGGTGCCATTCGAAAGAGTTGGAATGGACATAAGAGACCATTAGAGAACAGGACCCTGGACAGCAGCACTGCAACAAGAGAGAGCTGGGTCGGCCCCACCACACCTGCCCTCCATCAGGCCTCACCAGGATGGTTTTAAAAGGAGCCAGAACAGGTGTGTTTTCTTGTGACTGCTGTGTAACTGCTTTTGTTTTGCTGTTGTTTGTTACAAACAATACCAAATGAAGGGAATACTACTTCTGACAACCTGAGGGTTTTGATTCACCAATCCAGCAGCCAGAGGGTTTTCATTGGAGCTGTGTGTGCCGTTGTTTCAGTGCTGTAGCATTTTGCCATGTTTCCTTTGTGCTAGAGAATATTAAAATGTTTGGGTCTTACGTTTGCTACCTGTCTCCGCCTGCTTGCTTACCCTACTGAAAAAACTCAGCTCTATATGAAATTATATACACACTCAGATCTACAGTACAAACCCAGGTCTACAGTATATTATATACAAACCCAGGTCTACAGTATATTATATACAAACCCAGGTCTACAGTATATTATATAAAAACCCAGATCTATATAATATGATATAAAAAAACAGATTTACAGAATTTTAAACAAACCCAGCTCTACAATATATGATATATAAACCCAGCTCTACAGTATATTATATACAACGTCAGCTCTACAGTATATTATATACAAACCCAGTTCTACAGTATATTATATACAAACTCAGCTCTACAGTATATTATATACAAACTCAGCTCTACAGTATATTATATACAAACTCAGCTCTACAGTATATTATATACAAACTCAGCTCTACAGTATATTAACCCAGGCTCATAAAGAATTTTCTAAACAAAGACACTGGATCCCATTAAGAGCCTTTGTTAAAAACCATCCACTTTCATGGTAATACACACAAACACAACATTTGTATTTCATCTTGTAACAATTTCTGTTAATGCATTGAAGCACAAATGAAGAACTAACAGTGCTAATGTGAGACATTTACATGAGTTTAATAGGTATTTGATTTATTTCTGCCATGGTCATTAACATTATAGGGAGTAGTAAACTACACCATAATGTCAATTGTTCCTTTGAAACTAATCTATAGGCCAAGAGAAATATTGACCCCATGCTATGGTTTCTTTAAATAGGCACAACAAACGTACCCATAATGCCACTGCTAGCTAATAATCAATTGTATTGATATGCACATGTGAACATTGTTTTAAATCACAATTAAAAAACATGACTCTAACCAGTTAACCAGTTAATTAGATCTGATTTCTCGTGATTTTGGTGACAGCCAGTAATCAGTCTTTTCCATTGACATTACTGGGAACACTGTGAATTAATAAAGTGGTAGGTCAGGTTGAACCCACTGCACTGGGTTAAAAGGAGAAACCGTCTGATGTGATGGTGAGATGGGAGGTGGTTGAACAATTTCAGGATGCTAAAGGTAATGACCTGTCAGGTGGTGGAGGAAGCTGGAGCCTGGGATCAGGGTGAAATAACTTTATTAGCCTATCAGCAGGGAAGCAATGGAGAGCTGATAAGAAGAGCTGAATTGAGACCTGAGGCTTCATTTTAGTCTCTGTGCGTTTCAGCAGAGTTGGTGGTGTTGAGGCGGAGCTAAGTGTGCATCTCCACCTTGTGCAACTCAAGCCTCCAGTGGAAGTGTCCTAACTGATGCGGTCCTGCAGACATAACTCTTGCTGATCTCTGAATATCCGCTCTCTCCGATATCTTCCATTCGCCAAATCTTCCAACAGTGCCAAAGCAGCAATTGTGCGTCATTATGCATTGCATGCCTTTTTATACCCACCCAATTTATTGTGAAAGATACCCAATTTGGTAACACATTTAGGTGTGTTAATTGCACTGATATGCGCAACAAACATGTAATAACATGAAACTGTGCACTCGTATCTGCTAGATTGAGGCAACAGCATCAGTTTAAACGTAATGTGTCCTCCCGTTTAACTTATTATTTATGTCAATACATTTCATAACATGCAAGACGTGCTTAATAATTACAGATCCAATTAAATATGATTCCCGATTAAACTACAATATATCTGAGCAGTTATTTAGCAGATATCTCAGTTTGTTGGCTCTTTAGCCAAAATCATGTTTTTTGTGTACACTCCAGAGATCGCTTGTTTGAAACGTGAGAGGTTATATTTGAATTTAATTTTCACAATCAACTTGAATGCTTTTCTCTAATTTCATTTTCATGCCAATGAAGTTGCAGATTCTCAGTTCTCAAATTTTTGTGCGTGGCGGTCTGCACATCCTCACATCAAGTTTAAAAACAATTTGCTTACAAACCAGCGTACGCACCATTGATAAATAAGGCCCCAGAAGCCCTAAACTTGAATAAGCAGGACACACAAAATAATGCTCATTGCCGAGCAGTCAAGGACACATATCGCTCGTGCATCGAGACCTGCTAACTCAAAAGTGTGAAAGTTTTCATCTCTGTAGGGATTAGTTTAGGAATCCCAGAGTTGTGAGATGGATTAAAGAAGCAATGATTTACAGGCCTGTGATGTTGGCATCTTGGTGGGACGTATACGCTCATACATCCAACGTGAGCTCCACCCCAGTCAACAGTTCAACAGCTATACTAAGTCATCACAATGCAGCTGGCGAACTTTACAGATGGGCTCTCTGATAAGAAAAGTCATTGAGGGAGTTTAAGAGACATCCTTTATGGGGGGATTATTGGCTCGAGGTGGAGACTAGTGGAGGTCTGTGGGGTCATACTATACATGAGGGAAGCACACAGTGCTATCTCCGTTTAATTATAATGGAAGTTCTTTATTAAGCAGTGAAGTTAATCAATCAAGAACAAAGGAGCTGCAAAACCCTGTCTGGTGGATTTACATTTTTCCAGACGAGCCTCACCTCTTTGGAGTCTGGGTTGATATTGTCCAGTCGCAGGGAGTACAGGACGTCTTTCCCCCCCAGGAACAGACGATCATGGTACTCATCGAGAAACACAGCAGTCAGCGACAGCTCACCATGGCGGCCACTGAATATAGAAGAGCGGTTTGTGGTGACGAGGTCTGTGGAAAGTGGATGAGGAGAGGAGGATGAGAGAAGGACAAGAGAGGAGAGAGAAGGGGAGAGGAGGAGGATGACAGGAGGATGAGAGATCAGGAGAGGAGGAGGATGACAGGAGGATGAGAGATCAGGAGAGGAGGAGGATGAGAAAGGTGGAGTGGAGGTGAGGAGGACAAGAAAGGAGAGAAGAGCAGAGACTGTGTGAGGACCAATAAAGAAAATATGGAAACATCAATCACAATGAAGGATTACAGTCAACATAACAGAATGGGATTTAAATAGAATTTGTCTGTTTTCCATTATGTGTCTCTAAGATAACACTATAAAGAGAGTGGGTTCTGGTTATGGGTTGGGCTCCCTGCTGTAAAACCAGAGATCTCCATATTTGTTCAAAATAAATGCATAGGGTTTCTAGAACAGTAGAGAACCCAAACTGGAACTGGTTTGGCATCAGCCTGGAGAATGACTCAGTGTTCTGTGTTCTGAGATGAGGAATACAAATGAAAAGCAGTTTGGGTGGAGTCACAAATCTTAAATCTGTCCCTTATGTTAACATTCACAGTTTCACATGCTTCCTTCTACTGTACAAATACAGCACATAAGATTACTGAATATAATATCATCCTGTAGATACTTATATATACTATAACTACTGTATGTATATTGATATCCTGCTTCTCTGTGACACATCAGAGCGAAGAGCAGTTCGGTAGGATTGAAAGTTGGCATGGAGACAGTGATAAGCAGGGCTAGCATGAATTGAGCAGCTCTGAGGTAGACCTCACATCGATACAGTTATGCATTTTGGATCACAAACTAATTATCCGCTGTAAGCACTGCACACAGGCTCCTCTACACTGCACTGTGTGCGAGTATGTGTATGTGTGTGTGTGTGTGTGTGTGTGTGTGTGTGTGTGTGTGTGTGTGTGTGTGTGTGTGTGTGTGTGTGTGTGTGTGTCTGTGTGTGTGTGTGTCTGTGTGTGTCTGTGTGTGTCTGTGTGTGTCTGTGTGTGTCTGTGTGCGTGTGTGTGTGCGTGTGTGCGTGCGTTTGTGTGTGTGTGTGTCTGTGGCCTCTGTGTATGCGTGCCTAGTGAAGCCAGACTGGACTACACAGCAAATCTCTTCCCCTAACCAATCTCAAAGTCAGAAGTGGGAATTATGTGCCTGCAGCCAAAACACTGATAATTTTGTAGGTCGTGTAGTATGCAGGTGCATGGGAGAGCAATAAGAGAACAAGGACAACAAAGAACACAGAGAGAGCGAAGAGTGAGAGAGAGAGAAGAGTGAGAGAGTGAGAGAGTGAGAGTGAGAGAGCGAGAGCAAGAGTTGAGCCATGTTTGATCTCTAACCATCAGCTCAGAGACTCAGAGCGCTGAGCTCATTAAAAGGCAGTTGGGATAACTGCCATATTATTCAGGGAGGTTGTGATCACACTAGAAACACATCTCACAGCTGAAACCACCTGGCATCAACAGCAACACAACTACTCTCAACTACAGTACAAGCCTTCTTCAGCCTGGACACCCTCAGTGCA
This sequence comes from Umbra pygmaea, assembly GCA_016801145.1. Lineage (NCBI taxonomy): Eukaryota > Metazoa > Chordata > Actinopteri > Esociformes > Umbridae > Umbra > Umbra pygmaea. The sequence continues at coordinate 41,371 of JACXGM010002427.1, forward strand.
GTGTGTGTAAGTGAGTGTGTTTTGTCTGTTGAGGCCCTAACCCCTGTAGGACTCCTCTGATAGACTGACTGTGGCAAGGTGAAGAGGCCCTTGTGCATCAGTTATGGAACACTGTAGAGTGCAGAGTGACAAGGGCTCGTCTCGGAGTGTGAGTGAGTGTGTTTTGAGATACAGAGACTCGGTATGCAGACACACAGAATGATAGCAGGGTGATGACAGAGATGCTGAGACCCCAGTAAAGCTCATCATGCTCCATGATATGGTCTACATGTCGGCTGCATCTCCAACATTTATTTTAAAAAGCTTTTCCTGCCATACTTTTTCCTAAATGGGAATAAAACTCAATCATTTACCATGATCAACAAAAACCAAAGTAAAGGAGACCTAAACTATTTTATATGATGAAACAATAGCTATAGCAGCGGGCCAAACCAAAGGACTGACTATAATTATAGCCTTAAAAAGATATTTGAAGTTTCCTGTATATCAAAGTCTTGCTCTTAAGCTGACTCTGTAATATACAAACATTCTTTGTTTTTTTACTTAGAGACATGTGCCATGGACACATTTTTTTGGTCTTCAATTCTTTGCATACTGTATGGACTTAATATATTTGAGTATTTTACAGTGTTTATATTGGGATATGGGCAATTGCGGTTTGTGGGACACTACTTAGTTAGTGAACATTTGGAATTGGGGGCACAAACATGCCCAATAACGGAAATACTTGAATAAATGTTATACATGGCCCATGAGTTGGACCAAAAAGATTTACAGTATCATGTTCACTAAATCGTTATTAACATAGTAGCCTAGACTACTTAATTTAATTGGCTTCAACGGTAATCAGTTCTCTGCAATTCCTCATTCTCCTCTCACATCTGAAAGGTTCGAAATTATACCACTTTGGGCCATCATACGTGATACTAGTGGTTCTTGCCATCTCTTCCTCATCCCAGTCAGTCGCCAAATTTCTAGGATGAGTCTCCACGTCTCCTCAAAGTTATGTCATTACCAAATTACGTTAAAAAAAATGCTAATACCAAAAATGACAACAACTGACCTTTAACATCATTTGGAGACATTTTTAAAATGAAAAAACATATTTTGAGTGCTCAGTAATAGACAGTGGTGGTTAACATGCAACATGGCCTTTAAAAAACCTTTCTAGGAACACTGCTTGCTGCTACCTTTACAGACAGTATGTATTATACTATGCTTGATCTCGAGTCCTCCTTATATCTTATTGTTTACTGATGAAGATGGTGTTTCATTTTGCACCTTTTTGTATTTTTACTGCATTGTTGGAACCGGGGCAGAAGATGTTCATTGTAGAAGCAATAACATCTGCAATTTTCTATACATGACAAATAAACTTGAACATTTAACTATATTATAAGCTGATGAGACAGACTTGGTAAGGTATGTTATAAGCTGATAAGACACGGACTTTATACAATATGTTAAAAGCATATGTAGAAGATATTGCTACAGACAGTGCAAGAACGTGATATCTGTTTTCATTCAGAGCTATCAGGATACACAGAAGAACGTGATGTCTGTTTTCATTCAGAGCTTTCATTCAGAGCTATCAGGATACACAGAAGCAGCAACCCTAGATGAGCCAAACTACTTGTACATGACTTCACAGGTTCAATGTTTCCACTGATCTGAATGAGCTGAGAAGATTTCATGGAGTATATTTTGAGTGAGTGTTGAAGCCTGTGACAGCCTTAGAGATCTGTTTTTCTGCTCTCACTCATGCGTTTTAACAGAAACCTGTCAGTACTGCAGCTCCTACTCCATACCTTTAGACGTTATCTTCTGGTCCTGTGCCTCACAACCCCCATATTGCAGATACGATACACGCACGCGTACAACAAGGAAAGTGGCGGGCATGCCAACACCCAAAAGTTCTCAGCCCATCTGGGGCTTGTTAGCACCGTTACAGTCTGACGCCTCATCTCCGAAAAAGTCAACCGCTGACACTTTTGAGCACACACCACACATTTCTGCTTTAACCACTTTCACTCTATCCATCTTCACCTCCATTCTCTCTCACTTCCACAGCATCTGCAAAATCATTTACAAAAACACACTTCCCAAAGAATACAAATGCAAAGGAAGTGATGGACGTGGAAGACACAATATACTGTACACTATACTCAAAGTAAACAAAAACCTTGCCAAATAGTTATAATTACACCAGATGTTCTCAGATGCTGATTATCACAGCAAAACATTTCGCCTTGGGTATCCCACATGGCGCAGTCGCTGCATCATGGTGGCCAGGACTTATATCCTCTCTGCAAAAAGAGATGCAAATTGGTAGAGCAGACAGGGAAGACGAGTAAGTAGTCAGACACAATTAAGATGTCATGTCATTCTTGTGTGACTCCGTTGTGTGCAGGTCCTTCCAATTACTCCCCACAAAACACACTATGTAGCCAGATGTATGTGGACACTACCAATATTGGTGGAAGAGGACTAAGGGTCTGGGGCTATTTTTCAAGGTTTAGGCCCTGAAAAAGTCCAGAAGAAGGCTGTTTGTGTCGCTACGCATGGGCCTAGTTATCTTTTTTAATATGTACATAGATTTCTACATTAAATAGCCATCTAAATAAAGGCTCTTATTTTTTTCCAAGAAGAGTGCCTTGGATTTCTTTTCTTCTCTTTTTTGAGTTTACGCCGGTTAGTTCCAGTTCAGGGTCAGCTTAATGCTACAGGATACAAAGACATTTTAGACAATTGGGTGCTTCCAAAATTTTGGCGACAGTTTGAGGAAGGCCCTCTTCTGCTCCAGCATGACTGAGCCCCTGTGCACAAAGTGGGGTCAAAATTACATGATTCCACAAGTTTGTTTTGGAAGAACTCAAGTGGCCTGCTTACCTAAGAGGGGTTTCCAACGAGACACGGCTTAAAGGGTATTGAACATAAAAAATGTCTTAGCAAATCCACTTACTGTAGGCTATGGTTTTGAAATAGTGTATTTTACCCAACCAATGTTTCACAGAAACACCTAAGGAGAGGGAGTTTTTCCTTGACTAATGTTCTGCCTCCTGGTCCTTCTCCTCCCCCTGTTCTTCCTTCTCCTCCTCCCTTCTGATCCAAAGTCTTCCTCTCTTTCTCCTGGTCCTCTGTCTCTTGCTCCTCCTTCTCTTCCTTCTCCTCCTGCTCAGTCTGGCTGTGTTTGTCCAGTGGATTAGAAGTATAAACAACATGTCTGGTTTTTCATCTGGTTGCGCTACACTGGCACCCCACAGGTTAATGCCCTGTAATAGGCTTGTTTGTGTGTTTCTGTGTCTGGATGATCCTCAGAGACACCAGGTTCAAGGGATCATATTGACACCCCCTCACCCCACACCACCCAGACCAACCAATCCAAAGACAAACCCAACACTAACATAAATTGCATTGGTCGTTTTCTGTCAGTCACACAACCTTTGATCCAGATCAAGGATTTGCCGATGTTGGTCAGTATGTATGTGAGGGAGATACAGAAGCTATTGTATCTTATTGAACAATGTAAAGTTTATATTTCACAGTTTCTCCCCTGAGCTAGCACATCTGGGTGATTGTTTCTGATATCCGTTAGCATGTTAGGTGTACTTCCACTCACATACCCAACAGCTGCTGAACAACCCTGACACACAGTCCTCATCTTATCCACCACTCTATCGCCTGTACTACTGTAACCGATATATATACATTCTATGACCGTAACTGACTGGGAAACCAAAGTTTTCCCAAACTTGCAATCTTAGAGGTCGACGGGTCCTCTAACTCATGTGGGTCGCCACCAATAATCGTCCTTAGTGCTGCCTCACTCAACGGACCGTTGATCTGACAAAAAACTGCATACATAGGTGGAGCTCAGCTACTTAGCTTCAGAGCTAAGGCGGGGTCCAGATTAGGTGTCCATAAACAACTTGCGTATCTAAAGGTAGTTCCGCATTACATTAATTAATTTGCACGCAAGTTAAATTTATTTTTATACCGTTTATTCTCCGTTTAAATTCACGCACCAAACCCTGACGCCCGTACCGTTTCGGTTCAATACGAATACATCTACCGTTCCACCCCAAGTGGTTACTTAGGTTAAGGTTAGGATTAGGGTTAGGGTTAACATTAATAAAAAATATATATAATGTGCAAAACGTCTGCATCAAGCTCAAAATCGAGAACAAAATACACACAAAGCTTCCATCTGGATTTGACCTCCACCCTACCAAAAACCACGGTATTTACATGCTACGTCATGATTTTCATATGTTCATATTTTACGTAATTCGTTTTTTATTTAGTTCCCTACAAATGTAATTGACCCTCTCATACGTTCAAATTTCACATATTTCAGTTTTGCTAAATAGGTCCGTCAGAACGTAATTCAATGCGATTTTGGGCTGTATTTAACGTACAAAGTACATTTGCAAATCCCAAAACCTCCCAACCACAAAAACCCTCTCAGTAACAGTAAAATGTTTTTTAAATGTTTTGTCTTGATCTGACTTTGATTGCTGTGGTTAATGTATTTCATGTACTTAGTTCGCTGGATTTTGGTCAGAACTGTGGAGAAGTATATGTTACAAAATACACTGGGTTAAAGTTCAATGACAAAATAATTGAAAGTAGATATTCAAAGAATGCCTGTCTCAGCACAGACATTACTACCAGTACTGCTCTGGTCAGTCTTATCTGCTTTCAGTTCTTATTTTATTGTATATTATTACTTGTTTCAGTTCTTATATTAATGTATATTATTGCCGTGTGCCAGAAATGCCAGGAATCCAGGTTTATACATAAATCTGCACCATCTCTTCCATTTCATCAAACCTCCATTTCTTCCCCCACCTGCTTCTCCCTCTCAACCAGACTGCCACCCCCTCCTTTGTGTCCGTGCCCACAGAGATCCAAGGTGGCTGGGGTGCCAGCATTCAGTATCCACCTGCCACCCCCACATAAATGCCCATGACACAGGGAAGTCCCCGCCTCAAAGCCTGTAATACGTAGTACCAGAAAGTACCCTCAACATATGCTGCCTCTCTGTTCTCTAGCTGTTCTGTCCTAACTAGAAGAAGTGTATAGGCAGGGACTCTGCATGGGGTCTCTAGCAGTCCATGTGTCGAAAGGGCAGATGTCAGGCATTTGTCTTGGCTGGGGACAACTATCTGTGCGCCACGACTCACTGGAGGAGACCTGGCCTCTCTGGCCTCCCCAATAGCATGAGATCATGACAGTGTGCACCAAGCATGTGTCAGGACACGTCTGCGTTCCTGTTTGACAGAAAGAGTCCTGGATAAAGACACATTGGCGTTCATTGGACATGTTTGGTTTGTTTAAAAACGCCCTTCTCTTCATTCTCTGTCGATGACCTCACAGTGGGGTGATTTATCTCTGCTTTAAGGTGCAGGTGAGGCTGACGTTGGCCCTGTGAACTCTGAGGTAAACACTGATGAGGTCTGTTCTTCACAACAGTGCCAGGGCTCTGAAAGAATGGACACACACATACACAAACTTACACAAATTGGACCGCTCAGTTCGTGGTGGTCTCAGGACAACCATCTGAGTAGGATTCTCCCACCGGGAGAATAAGTAGGTCGAGAGAGAAAATGGGGGAGATAGTGACGTCAGCACCCTGGACCCAAATCCCCCTTGGAGGGACAGCCAACTGGTTTAAATGACTTTCACAACAGATTGATGTTTTTCCCAAAACCAGTTATCGTAAAAGACTCTGAACGTGTCATTATGAGGGAATGATGATTGGTGTGTAAAGGGTTTGTGTGTAAAGGGTTTGTGTGTAAAGGGTTTGTGTGTAAAGGGTTTGTGTGTAAAGGGTTGGT
>JACXGM010002428.1:0-47053 GCA_016801145.1 Umbra pygmaea
TAGTTGAAGACAACATTCTAGTTAAGGACTGCATTCTAGTTGAAGACAACATTCTAGTTAAGGACTGCATTCTAGTTGAAGACAACATTCTAGTTAAGGACTGCATTCTAGTTGAAGACAACATTCTAGTTGAGGACTGCATTCTAGTTGAAGACAACATTCTAGTTAAGGACTGCATTCTAGTTGAAGACAACATTCTAGTTAAGGACTGCATTCTAGTTGAAGACAACATTCTAGTTAAGGACTGCATTCTAGTTGAAGACAACATTCTAGTTAAGGACTGCATTCTAGTTGAAGACAACATTCTAGTTGAGGACAGCATTCAGTAAGATCCAGTATAAAAATGGACTATATTCAATTCAGGTAAAAATAATCATCTGCAAAGTTCTCAAATCAACTGTCTTAATGTCTGTGAAGGTTTAATGTTTAATTCATCTAATTGGCGTGCATGTCATCATTGGTCCAGTATAGATTGACAAAATTCAATCGTAAACGATGGCGTGTGAGTTGCTGATCCAGATTGCATGTAAACCGTACAATATCTCAGAAACAAAATGTTTCAACTGTACATGTGTTAGTCTCACCCAATATCTCAAGGCATCACTGTCCTGATAATGACAATTTTGAGCTCGTGAATTCAGCCGTCATCTCTTTCGGTGACTGTGGCAATTCTAGACAATTTAAACGGGGGTGCCGAGTCTAGCATGGCCAGACACTGAATTACAACACAAAATTGTGTAAGAGTGCAACTTTTTTGCAAATTCAGAAGTAGAGAAAACAAATTTTCCGGTGAGTGTTCTCTTCAGATGAACAACTTTTACAACCAAACACAAGTTTAGGTAGGATAGGCAGAGACTTCGGTAGGAATTTGATTTTAAGTTTTTGTTCATTGCTTAATACAAAATCTTACAAATACTAGTACACATACACATTTTAACATAATTCAAAAACTCGATACTGAGCTAATAGACTTTCGGCAGGATTTTCGGTCAGCTTTTTTGTCCAGACGTCTATACTGTAGCCATTCAAAGATCGCATATGTAGCTGTCTGGCTTGCGAGATTGGGGGGGGGGGCAGGCTGTGGCCAGTTCTACTGTTGGAGAGGTTAGTTACATTAGACATTGTCAAAGCACTTTTTGACAACTGCTGTTGTAAAAAGGGCTTTATAAATACATTTGATTGATAAGTTTGAATACCAGAATTGATTTTGACGATATGCAAAAAATCTCCATGCAAAAAATCTGACTGCAGTGTAAGGATAGTGATTATATGAAATGGCATGTAAAGGGTAATTTCCCACACCTGTGGCATTCTTTTATTGCAATTAGTGTCTGTGTATAAATAGTCACAGAGTTTTTAGGCTCTCATCTGCATGCACTGAGTAGCCTAGATACTGAGCCATGGGAAGCAGGAAACTGTCAAAAGTCCTGCATAATAAGTTCCTGGAACTGGAACATAAAGTTAGAAAAGGATATAAAAAGATATCCAAAGCCTTGGAAATGCCAGTCAATACTGTTCAATCACTAACTAAGAAGTGGAAGATTCAGGGATCAAGAACGATTTTAGCCAAAACTGCCAGAAGAAAAGCCCACATCTAACCTCGGGAGACAAACAGGCTGCTCTGGAAAAAAACAAAGTGGTTGTTTCAAGGAGCACACTATGACAACACTTGAACAAAAATTAGCTGCATGATCAATTTGCCAGAGAGACCCATTTACTGTGACAGTACCACAAAAATGCCTGGTAACAATATGCCCGACAACACCTTGACATGCCTCACAGCGTCTGGCACACTGTCATTTGAAGTGACTAGACCAAAATAGAGCCATATGGTCACAACCATAAACACTATGTTTGGAGAGGGGTCAACAAGTGAAAAAAAATCCCCACTATGAAGCATTGTGATACAATAGCTCACTGATGTTTTGGGGGAGGGGTGAGCTCTAAAGGCACAGGGAACCTTGTGAAAATTGATGACAAGATAAATACAACATGTAATCTGACAATACTGGCAGACAGTATGCATTCTTCTGCACGAAAGCTGCGCATGGGATGCTCTTGGACTTTCCAGCATGACAATGAACCTAAGCACAATGCCAAGTTGACCCTCCAGTGGTTACAGCAAAAAAAGGTGAAGGTTCTAGAGTGGTTATCAAAGAAACGGATATGAGGATGACTATACAAAAATGTTAAAATGCATTGAATATCTGATCGTGGTCAAGAAAGATGAGTATTATCAAGTATGAAAACACCATACTGTCTAGATCAGGCTGTCTCCAAAATCAATAACTGAGCAAGTAGGAGGCCAATCAAAAGAAGCTACCAAGAGGCCAGTGGCCACTTTGACAGAGCTGTAAGCATTATCTATCCAGATGTAGAAAAAAAGGTTTAAAAACCAATCATCAGAATTTTTAACTTTTCTCCCATTGCTCATGTGTCCATGATGTGTTGTCTTTACGCTGAGTTATGCACCTTTGTGCATTGATCTTGAATCCAAATAGTTTCCGAATGGCAGCTCTGCCATCAACTACAGCTTTGCAAAGCTTCCAAAGTGCAGTTTTGGTTGATGCTGGGTCACACAGGTACTATCCACTTCTGTGGTCATTTTTGAGCCTGGTCTTTTGGGGCATTGAGCGATTATATGTGCCTGTCTATACCGGTTGGTCAGCTTGAACTTGAGACCACTTCTTCTTTTGCTCGTGCAATTTGTCCATGTGTGGCATATGCTGTTGTGATTTTTTTAGTGTTCCCTTTGACATTAACTAACATTGCAGTTTTTGTGACTAATGCACCAGCAATTTGGGCACCAACTATTTGGTCTCTTTGAAACTCAGTTAGTTGCTTGATGTTGCTTTAATAAAACAAAATATTAAAGTGCTAATTTTCAGACCTATTTTAGGTACTTTTATAATAACAGTCCTTTTTCATGGAGTGTTTGTTATTTTGTCCATGTGTGTATCGTATATCATTAACAAAAAAAAAGACTTCTGACCTTAATATTATAGAGCCACTCTTGGCTCAAACGTGCGGTTCATGCAAGATGACCAAAGACTTTGCATGACCTGGAGGCATTTTGCCAAGACAAATCGGCAGCTATACTACCTGCAAGATTGTGGGACTTCATAGACAACTATCACACGCAGCTGCATGCTGTCATTGATGCTAATGGTGGCAATATACCATATTGAGAACTTATGTATGCAGACTTTTGACCAGAGCTCTTTTCTTTATTTTCATTGTTGCCATGTTTTCTATTATGATTGTGCCATTCTGTAATGACCTACAGTTAGTTAATTTTCCCTTTATTTTACAAGGCAAGTTGACTGAGAACATTTTCTCATTTGCAGAAATGGCCTGGGGAGGGGGAGATGAATGAGCCAATCGAGAGATAGGGATGATTAGGTTCCTGGGATGGTATGAGAGCTAGATTGAACATTAGTCCAGGACACCGGGGTTAACCACTGAGAGTCAGAACACCTGTTTAATGGCCCATCTGAGTCAGGACACCTGTTTACTGTCCCCATCACTGCCCTGAGGCATTGAGAATGATCTATGGACCAAAGAGAAGAGTGCCCTACTTGCACTCCAACACTACTTCCAGCGCATTGGTACCTCTATTTCCAATTCTCCAGGGGTATGCAACCTTTTGAGCACAACCATATTTCGATCCTGAAATGACACCCCTAGCTCCACCAATCTGCTTGCCAGCACCTTCATTTCTTTAAAGACCCTGTACATTCACCCACATTTACTCTCTCTATATATCCAAACATATAGTATAATCTTAAATTACATCATGTTCCCTGAAACCCATTCCTGCAGCTCTTTTGCCTATTTTTAACTTCAGGGGTGACCCGCGTCTGTCCGATTCATCACGGTATGGAATTTACCCATCTACCCAAAGTAAGCTGAAATCTAAGTCAGCTGAAATGTAACAGGAGACAGGGAGACGTGCACGAAGGACGGCTGTTTGAAGTATATATTCAAACATTTATTCAAAATAAAGGGGCTTCTATGAGCCAAAACTGAAATGGGTTTATTTAGATTTATCATAAGTATCCTTTTCACCAGTGCAGCTCTACACCACTATTTGCTACCGTAAAAACATCACCAGCCCTTTTACCAGTGAATTAAGCCAGACCCTTTCACAAACTCAGCCATGGGAACACAACCCTTAAAGACTGTAGCGCTGTGCAGGGCCACGCTGCTCTGCGTCGCGCTAGAGAGCTTGTCAGTTGAAAACCGCAGAGTAAAGCCTGCCTGCCTGCACTCTGTCCCTACATCACACACATTGTCAACCCCTCGCTCACCCACGGCACAGTCCCCTCTATCCACAGAACTGCAGCTGTCACTCCCAATTTAAAGCTTGGACTGGAAGCCACCATCCTAAATAACCCCCCCCATATCCAACAACTGATTTCTTGCCAAAACCCTGGAATAAACTGTTGCCTCTCGACTTTAAAACCACCTCCTTAAAAATTGATCTGTTTGAGCCTCTTCAGTCTGGTTTCTATCCACTCCACAGGAGACTGCAATCCTCAAGGTTGTAAATGACCTCCTCGTCTCTGCTGATGCTGGTGCTCTCAACATCCTAATTCTCCTGGATCTGAGTGCCACCTTTGACATCAGATCCTCCTCACTAGGCAGTCTGGGTGTTGAGGGAACCGCACTCTCCTGGCTGCAAGCTTATCTCACCAACCGTACACACTACATCTCCCTGAGTCCACAAATCAGATTTAACTGCAGCTATGCAGGGCTCTGTTTTGGGTCCCCTACTCTTCATCATCTACATCCTACCCCCTGGTCAGATCCTCCGCCATTTCAACCTTGACTTTCACTGATATGCTGATGACACTAAAGATCTCAGCACCAAATGTCTCACCACACCACCGCTGGCACAAATTGAAACCTGTCTCACCACATAAAAACATGGATGCACCACAACTTCCTCAAACGCAACATTGACAAAACTGAACTCCTCGTATACGCACTAAATCCACCCTAAAAAAACTGGCACTCTTACATTATCGATGACACTGTTATTTTCCGCTATGCTCGCAACCTTGGCCTCATTTTTGACTCCACGCAACACATAACCAGACTGTCGAATCCTCCTCCTTCCATCTTTGTAACTTTGCCCAACTCAAATCCTCCTTTCCCTGACCTGCAGCCAAAACTGATTCATGCATTCATTTCCTCCGGTCTTGACTACTGTAACTCTCTCATGCCTGGCATCATCACGACACACCTCCAAAAGCTCCAAATGGTTCAAAACTCTGCAGCCAGGCTTCTCACCCACAGTCGTAGCAGCAAATCACCCCATCCTCTTTTGAGCCCCACTGACTCCCTTTCACCCAGTGCATTCAGTGCAAAATTCTCCTTCTGAACTACAACACCACCTTGCTCCCCTACCTCTTGGACGTCTTCCCTGTCAACCCACACGCTCACTCTGCTTTGGTACAGCAGGCCATCTTGTCATCCCCAGGTCCAAGCTACAGAGCTTTGGTGACAGGGCTTTCTTTAGGGTTGCTTCAGACTCTGGAACTCCCTGCCTCAAAACCATCCGTTGACAAATTGGCATAACGCGGCCTGGGATTTAGGTTAGATAAATCACATTATCTATGTCATGTCGCTCTCCAGCGACATCATGTGTCCAGATCGGGCGCCTGTGGGTTCAATCGTAGAAGTGTAGTTGGTGAATGTAATCATCCCGTGCATGATCTGACTAAATGACTAAAGGCTTCCGTGTTGGATTCACAGTGCGGAAGTATCGGCGACTAGGGACGTGTGGTTGGATGAAGCATGTGTGCACTCTTCGCCAATCCCACAGATCTGTCCAGAGAGTTGTGGAGCTGCCAACAAGGCAGGAGAATTGGGAGGGGAGAAAAAAAACGTAAAATAAAATCAAAATGTATATACATATACTGTATATACATAGATATATATACATATATATATATACTAATCATTAGGTGGGGACATTTAGGAGAATCTGGATTTGACCTCATGTTCTGTTTAGCTGATGCATGTAAATGGCACTATCCACAGACTCTATGTCACCACTGTGACCACTAAGGCTTCCGTCCTTGGCCCGGTCGTGACGTTCATTTCTATTTTTGCTGGGATAAGTGTAAAGAAAACAATGAGGCAAAATTAGACCACCACTCCACATAGCCACAAGAACAAGCTTGGGCTTCCCTGTAAGAGCCTATGGTACATTTTTAGGCTACAACACGTTTTCAACATGACCCTCTACAAACAACCATGTGATGTGATTAGATATGATGTAGAAAAGAGGGCCACTTCAAAGATCCACTTTGTCATTGTGTTCTTTGGAACGCCCTGACCACAATGAGCATGTTTCCAAGATTGCAGCTTCTTGAGTCAGCAAGGTTATAACAGTTTTTTTTTTAGTCAGCCGTTTCTTGTCATCCATGTCAGTTAATCCAAGCTTGCTAATGCTTACCAAAGCTGGACTGAGAACCCGCCCATTGTCCCTATCACTCAATTGAAATAAACCAAGGAATAATAGAATAAATGCTTGTCAAAAACACCCATGTATCCTTGTTATGGCACACAACATAAAAAGGTGGAACCTCTTTACATGGTCACTGGTTTTTAATGGCAGGTTCAGTGGAAGCGTGTTTAGTCTGCTCGCCCCCATCATAAGTAGCAACTACATTTGTGTCATCTGGACTGTAATGCAAATTTAGTACATAGTATATTTGTTTTGGTATGGGAGGTCTCCAAGCCTGTAATATCACATCAGATCTGACTTGGCAATTATAATATACCTTTCATAAGTCCTTGAATAGAGGAGAGCCCATGGGCATGGTCTAGTCTGTAATCTGTAATATCAGGCTGAGCTCGCCCAGAAACAGCCCACCTACGGTGCCCTATTCCTGGGGGGAAAAGCGGGGGTGAGGCTGGGTGGTTGACGGGAGAGAGGCTTGTTGTTTTTCTATGTAGGATGGGAGATTAATTGAAGTGCAAGCAGGGGAGTTTCCTCGTCGCAAATATCTTAACGTCGATGTGTGAGGTTTAGAGGTGTTTGTGTTATGAGAGAGCTGGTGAGAGTGTGGTTGGGTCTGGGTGTTTGAGCGTGCGTGTACCTTGAGGTTGATGCGTTCCAGCAGCTCCTCCACAGAGCTGGGTTTGGGAGGTCGGCCCTTCCTCCTCCTCCTAACGGGCCTCTTGGGCTTCTCCTCTTCGTCGCTCAGCACGTCCACGTAGATGAATTTGAACGTGCCCACCTTGTTGTTCAGCAGGCCCATCCAAGTCCCCATGGGAGGTTTACTGATGATGTCGATCACATCCCCTCTCTGGTAGTCAAACACACAGGAAATGGAATCAAACTGAAAGTCAGTAAAACTGGAAAGCCACGGAACAGCCAGACAGGTCATTCTGAATGTGTGTTACCTTTAGTTTGAGGGAGTCAGAATCGTAGGGGCTGGGGGTGAAGTCTGTGTGTACCCGGGCCCTGCCGCAAAAGGGCCCTTTGTAGGGGGGTTCCTCGTCATCCCCATCCTCAGACTTCACGCTCTCTCTGTTGCTGGCTGATGAGTCTGTCGTGCTGACCGTCTGACCGCCTGGAGGCACCATGCCAGGAGAGCACACAGTCAAACCCATATACATATAATAATGTTCCACCTGACGCCAGTGTGGTTTGACTATGTTTCCTCATGGATAGCCTATTTGAAAACATACACTGTAGATATGTCATGGAACAAAGCAATGCATGAGGCAAGGACAGCCATTTATTCTGGAATAATTGGACAAAACCCGTAGGTGTCTGCATCTTTTGAATTGCAGAAAAGTAAGAGACGTTTTGCCGGTTATCTTGGCTATTTTTGCACGGAGAATATGGCACAGCTTATCGTTCCAGTTCTCTCCCCATGACCAAAACCTAAAATAGCATTTGACAAATCACTAAGAATGAGTTTGGATTAAACTAATTATTCTCCATCTAACTAGGCTTTCATTTATTGTAAATCCGTTATTTGGCTACACATTTCATAACAGTTCTTAATACAATGTCTGCATATTTATGTGAACAACACTGCTTTAAAGTAAATATACAGCGTGTTATCATCATCACAGGCCTCTTTACACAGTATGTCTGATCTGTGATGATTTGTGAACATCCTTCCTGACTGAGTGGGCATCAGCATGTTTCTTATCTCCTTCCTGCCTTACAGGCACAACAAGAGACACACATTCTCACTGACGAAATAAATATAAAGCAGAAAGACTGCTACACAAATCGTTCACCCGCCCTCCCGTTATTCCAGTCCTCATAGTCAGTCTAACAAAATAATTATCCTACTTGGTTGGATCCAGTTATGTAAAGTGCATTTCAAAATGCTTTACAGGTGAAAAGGGATAAAAACAATTGATCCATACGAGAGAAAACCTCAAGTCAGATGAAAGAGCCTGAACACTTAAGATAAATGAATAATGATGATAAATTGCTGTGGTAGAAGTTGTTCTCATCAGTTTGCACTAAACAAGCTCATGTTTCTTCTCTAAACCTTCCAACTGCTGTGGGTGTAGTTGTGTCTGTGATGCTGTGTTGATGAGACACAAGCTCATAACAGTGGCCAGCTAATGTATACCAACTGTCAAGCTATAATCACGCCTTTAGTCTCTTCATTATTTAGCTGTAACAAACAGCGCTGCCCAAATATTATTCCTGGATGGCCCAACCAAAGCTTTATTAGAATGAAAATATGAAGCATGCAGAACTGACTTTGGGAAGCTCTGGGCACACATTCAGAAAACATCTTAAGGCTAAAACTAGCTCTTAAATCACTGATTTAGGAGAAACTTAATAATAATTAAGTTTAGTACTCCAAAATGTTTGGTCTAAGAGTATTTCACAAAGCGTTTTAGTCCTAAAACCAGACCCTAAATCTGTAAAAAATGAGGAGATCCATAAAATGCTTAGCCTACTAATAAAGGCAATGAATGTTTTAAATCATACATTAAATTCCTTTCGCACTGTGCATTCAACATGGACGGCTTTAGTCAGATCATGTACAGGATGAGTACATTCACAAACTATACTTCCGTGATTGAATTTACAGGGACCCAATCTGCACACACAAGGAGTTGCTGGGGAGCGACCGTAGATGATTTGGCTTATCTCTCCTAAATCCCAGGCAGCACTATGCCAATTTGCACTGCATTGTGCTGGAGGTACATAGACCAGGGCATTTTACAGTTATTGGTGGTCGTGGACAGAATTGGAAAAGCCACATTTGTTTGCAGGCATACATATTCCCAAGTGTCTTTTATGGTACCTACTTCTAAATGTCTGTTTAATAATGTCCTTCCTCTCAAGTACAAGTTACCCTAATAGTAAAAGTTGTTCAAAGTTCTAGGCTAATAATGAAAGTACTGCTAATGCATATTCGCTCATAGTTCACAAGCTGCCAGATATGTAAGAGGCTGACAATTTGCTAAACATATACTAGTCAGCATATAATTCTCTGTTTCAGGTAAAATCAGTGACATTACAGCTACATTTTTAATTCAATATCTTGATAAAAAAGTCTACAGTATTGTAGTGATTATTTCATTGACAGACACCCATCCCGTAATGGCCAATCACTGTAGGCATAGTAAGTTGCTTGTTCATGGAACATTACATCATCCATAAACGGGGTCAACCACGCCCTTACTCTTAGCGTAACAGTTCTCAGAATCCCTTATTAAAAGTTGATCTCAGCAGCTCTGTGAATGATTTAATCTTAGCTAAAAACTTGTACAACTTTTTAGATTCCTTTTATAGGTAAGATAAAATGTTTAGTGAATACGAGCCCTGGTTTATAAGATTGTGTGGATGTTGTTAGGGAGATGATAGTGCCCCCTTGTGTTCAACTTTGTGAGCTGTCAAAAGTAGAATTTATACAAGCTCTGTCATGACATTCAGTGGGTCAGTGGGCCTCTTGTCTGAATTCTGTTCCGGTCCTAAATGTGTAGTTGTGTACGCTGGCCAGACACACACACAACTTACTCATGGAGCTCTGTCCGCTGAGGGAGCTTCGGAGGCTCTCCACTGATCCTCCAGCCTTCAGTTTGGGTTTCTCCAGAGAGTCTGTGTCTGGCTGGGGGGACTGGGGAGAGCTGGGAGCCCCGTCTGGGCTTGACTACAGGAGAGACATGGAGGGAGGCAGGAGGGGAAGGGGAGTGGGGTAAACAAGAGGGACACAGACACATTAGTATTATGTATAGATTGAATCCCTGAGCTGACAAGCTGTCGTTCAAACTTTCAGCAACAAGAGAATACATGCTAAATGCTCCAGAGTAATCTCTAAGTGCTCCAGATTAAACTCTAAATGCTCAATAGTAGACTCTAAGGTTCAGTGCAAGTGTAAGGATTTGAGCAACTTTGACAAAGGACATGTTGTGATGGCTAGATGACTGGGTCAGAGCATTTTCAAAACTGCAGCTCTTGTGGGGTTTTTCCAGTCTGCAGTGGTCAGTACCTATCAAAAGTGGTCCAAGGAAGGAAAAGAGTCAAGAGTGCCATCCCATTTCCTATTTCATTATGTTCCCTCATAGCTCTCTTTTCGAGGGCATCTTACACACTGACTCAAAAATGAGGGGGAGGGCTTAAGGTGAAGAAATGGGACAGGGCCTAAATGCTCCAGGGTAAACTCTAAATGCTCCAGGGTAAACTCTAAATGCTCCAGGGTAAACTCTAAATGCACCAGGGTAAACTCTAAATGCTCCAGGGTAAACTCTAAATGCTCCAGGGTAAACACTAAATGCTCCAGGGTAAACTCTAAATGCTCCAGGGTAAACTCTAAATGCTCCAGGGTAAACTCTAAATGCTCCAGGGTAAACTCTAAATGCTCCAGGGTAAACTCTAAATGCTCCAGGGTAAACTCTAAATGATCCAGGGTAAACTCTTAATGCAGCAGCCTTAAGCATCTGGGGGCCAGTTTCAATAACATATATATGTAATAAAGGCTAAGCTATAAACACTTAAATTACCGACAGTATACTTCAGATCGCTGTTTGCGGGGGCGGTAAATGTTGCCATGTTAATCGCAAGTTCGACCAATCAGAGATGTCAGTGTTTTGCTTAGAATTGTGGGTAGCGTAGTACTTCTCCAGAAGAATGCAAATAACATGGTTGATTTCATACCTTGTGGCTTTTATAGGAGATTAATGGGATTTTGCCGGTCTGTTGGGGTCCCCTTTGGATGGCGAGGCCTGTTTCAATTGAAACGGGTGAAACATGGGTAAGGCCGCGTCTGCCTCCTGGATAAACTAAATGATCCAGGGTAAACTCTAAATGCTCTAAAGTAAACGCTAAATGCTGCAGGGTTGCTGTATACTGTGGCTGATCCCTTGCCTGTGGCCCCACACTTTAATACAATAATGTTTAATTATATGTAAAAACAGGACAAAGATAATCATCCACTGATTTATTATTATTAGTTAGGATGTGTTACCAGTGTAGACCTCAGTGCAGCCACTAGATGGCAGCCTGGGTCTTAAAACAGTCAGGAGTAATGTTGGCGTTTCCTGTATGCTCATATGAAACTAGTTCAAGCCTTCACTGGATGATACCTGTCCTGAGACTCCAAATATGGACAATGTTTAAAGTAAATAGAAGTGGACACCAAGGTCAAAAGCCACTCTGAAGACAATTGGCTAAATACTAGCTAAATCTATACTTCGAAAAGTGCAACAGCCTCCTGAAGGCTGTTGACCAACTCACACAGCCAGTGTCAATGTGAGGACAGAGGGTACTGGCTTAGCTAAGTCCAACAAAGGCCAGTCAGCGCTGAAATGGCCTTGCCTGTAGGAGGCTTGCCTGATTGCATGAGCTCAGCCTCATCCATGGCCACTCCACCCTAAATCCAGACCCCTGGCCCTGTGTCTGTACCGTTCCAACAGTCCCAGATGCTTGTGTGAGTGAGAGCAAGCTGTGTGTTTATCTTGTAACCACCACAAACCCATCCACAACAACACGTATATGAAAAGGTCAGCATGAGTGTAGAAAAAGAGTAGAGGCATTTTTTCTGTATTGAACTATGAAAGTTGAACCACAGAATTTCAATCTGAGTGTTTGACAGGATTCAAAGCAATACCTGTTCGGAGAGTGAGTTGCTGTACTTCTTGGACATGCGCTTTCTCATGGTCTCCTTGACAGACTTGACCTTCTTTCCCAGGGAGATGCGAGACGTTGTGGGAGACTTGACCACCTCTCGGTATATAGCCTCTGGGTCTTTACTCTGAAGAAGAGAAAATGGCAAAAAAGACAGGATAAGAAAGAGCCAGAGACAAAGATAGAGGGAGATAGAATGAGAAATCAGAAAAAGAACAAAGCACCAAACAGTTTAGGGTCAGAGGTCACTTCTGTAAGCATTGTGCCCTCAGCCTTGAGTCAACAGGCAGTACTTACACTGAGCTCTGAGCCTGCACTAACCACGTGGAGGGACCGGTTGGACAAGTCAAACCCTCCAAAACTGCATGTTCTCTGTGAGGGAAAGAGGAGAGAGAGTGAGCGAGTGTCCAAGAAATAAGAGGAGAAATAAGGACTTGAAATCATATACTGTAGAATTGACTTTAAAGAACATCAACTCCAATCTGGCCTAGTATGATTCAAACCACAATGATTCATGCTTGGCGGAGTCACAATGGCAGAAGGTTGATTCACGGCTGGCTGTGTTATATATACAATTTATTATTAGGGTTTACTGAGGGAACATTACCTGAGGGAACATTACCACTATGTACATTATCTCACGGCATGACCTCATACAGGTCCGGCAACACACGCAATTCATACCTTTTAGTTATTGGTTAACCATATTTAAACAAGATATTACATCATCAATGGAAAATTAGAGTCTTGATTATTGGACAATGTCAAATGTTTATGTTACCTCAAATTTGCAAGTTTACACTGCAATAAATGTATATTTTTTTTGTTAGATGTGGTCATGCTAAAATTTAACAATTTATGTGTGTCATAGAGAACACATTATATGGCCTGACTTAAACATGCCCTTATGTTTAAATAAGAAAGCAATGTTATTGGATTAACCACACAAGAGATATTTATATCTTTTACACTGGGATAGATTAATAAAAGGTGACATTGAGGATGCACTGTATTTTAGATTGTATCCTGACAACGTGTATAGCATTTCCGACAACATATTAATAGGGTGTCCTTAGATCTCAAATCTTCATTTCAAATTGAGGAATTTAATATGACCAGTCACAAGTGTATCAGTGCTCCTGTGGAGAAGAGAGCTTTGAAGTATATCTTTGGATTAAATCTTGGTAAACAAGCAAGTGCATAAACACACTCGACCGAATAGTATCTCTGCCACAATAGAGTTTTAAATTAAATATGCCCATGTTGATGTGATGCGTTTCAGTCCCAGTTCTCATCAGATTTACTTTTTTTATTGTTATCTGCTTAACAACCGCTTCTATGGTGTCCATGTCAGCAGTTTCCCTCCCTGGAATTCTCAGGAAACAGTTCCATGAAGAAAAACGTTTGAAGGCATTTTGAAGGCATCCAACAACGCTTCTGGAGATGATTAAATGCAGTAGGATATTTTCAATGGAATGGCCATGCAGTCATGAAACCATCGTCCACAGAACAGTAAAGAAAAAAAGAAGCAAATTCCACTACATCTGCAACCATGGCGACGGAGGCAAGATCAAAAAGATAAAACAAAACAAAAAAATTGAATGGATGGATAAAAATGTCTATGGATGAAAAAACATGTCCAACAGATACATCAAAGCAAGGATCCAGGCTTCTTTAAGACTGCAGAATAGCTCTGAATAGCATCCATGTATCAATCTGCATCCTACCGTCTACAGTAAAATGTGTGTTTTGTGATTAAATAGTGATTCGACTTCCACTGACTGTACCTGATGACACCCCACAATGATGGGCTGATAAAGGGTTCTTTGGCTGTGCCAGCCCTGGTCATCTAGCTGGGCTTACAACCAATGACACAGTCCTAGATATCGCTTTCTATATTTTCTTTCTTTAAAAAACTTCCTCTGAGGATTGACCCTGGTTTCGTCTAAAGGGTCAATTTAAAACCTGTGCTTTTTGACTGGTCACCTTTTTACCTCCTGGGTCAGAACTAAGTGATCCTATTTATGTTCCCTACCATAACGGATTTGTGGATTAAAGCAAAGAAAATGTTCTCAACTCAGTGTGTGAATCTGAGCCTGAGGGTTATTCTGCAGCCTTAGAGTGAGCCTTGTTCCTCCTGGCCAAGTGGGGGCGCTGCCTGTCCTTCCCCCACCCTGTGTAACTGTACAACTCACAGACTTCTGCTGGATGCGTAAGAGCACACGCTTGGTGCAGCGGTCCACGCTGGCCGCCCACTTCCTGTCCGCCTCCCTGTCCTCTTCCAACAGGCATCGGCGCTCTGCGCGGCTTAGGGTGACCGGTCGGACCAGCTGAGCCCAGTTCAGGTGGCCGTAAAGGCTGCGCTCGACCACGTATGTGATGTTCAGCTCGCTGACCGCGGTCCGGCCACGGAGCCTGCGAGGTGGGAACGCCCAGCCCCCACACCCTCCTCCGCCCAGTGTGCCTGCCTTCACCTTGGGCAGCTCACAGCGGGTGGAGGGTGAGGGGGAGGAACAAGAAGATGCAGTCCCGGGTGGCTTGGCATAGTTTCTGGAGCGCTGGTAGAGGAGGTGTTTGGTGGAGTAGGCGTAATTCGGGTCTGGCTTCCTGAGCCAGTTGGCATGATGGCGGGCGGGTTTGGGGCTACTCTGGGAGACATCGTCGAGGGTGACAAGGAGGCGGGGCTGGGGTTTGGGGCGTGGCCGCGTAAGGCCATAGAAGCCGTAGAGCGTTTCGTTACTTACCCCATGGGAGAGAGAGGTCAGTGCCTTCCGCATCTCGCCCTCCGTCATGGAGCGCGACACCTTTCCCTCGTCTTCGCCTCCGCAGCCGTCCAGCTCTGAGAATGACGACCCACTACCTCCGGCCTGGACGGCCACCACACTCCCCGGCCCTATGGGAACCCTTTTAGGGGGGCGGATGAGGCCGTGGGTGTTGCTGGACTTTGAGAAGGTCTTGACCAGCTTGTGGCCTGACCAGGTGGTGTCCAGGCTGCTAGAGGAAGGCGAGGTGTTCAGGCTGTCCGTGTCCCCGTCCAGAGAGAGCTGGTCCTGGGTCAGCGAGGACAGAGAGGCATCCTGGGTCAGATTGGACTTCTTTAGCACCCCTGTGTACAAGGCTGTGTTGTCCTCACAGGTAGGTGACGCCTCCAGATTCAGAGAATCTACACGGGTTGAGAATAATCGCATCAATTAAGTGTTACCAGATCAGAGCACCACATTATATGTATCTACATTTGCATTGAATGTTCACCAACTTCAAGAGTTATTTGTACAAAGTGTACAGCACACACTTTCAAATAGTAAATGGGCTGTACCTTCAGAGCCCTGTTTCTTGCCCTCCTCCACCTTGATGAGTTTCTTTCTGACACGCCGGGTGGAGTTGACCAGCTTGTGGAGCCGTTTGAACTTCACAGAATCCTCTGACTGCTCCTCGTCAGACTGCTCCCGAGACTGAGCGTGAGAAAGAGAACAAGCGGGACGACCAATCAGCCCTTCAGAATTATAGCCATCACACAGGGACAGTCCATTAATTAAATTGCTCTGCTACAAACATTTACACAACAATGGTGTATTTATGTAGGTATGTATTATTGGCTGTTCCTTTATGTTTGTGTAAAGTCAGGTTTTACTTGCTTGTCCATGAATAATCTCTAAAAGACAAAAACAAATCTTACACAATGTGGGCAGTTCTGTGTCCTTATAAATTGATATATCCAGCCTGGCTTGAACAGTGCAAAAAGAAAATTCAATTTCCATGTTTAACCTTTTGCAAATCGTGATTCAACGAAAACAATCAGTGACGGAAAAAGGATAAACATATATCATTATGTCAAGTCAAGAATGTAAGCCACTGATGGCAGAGTCTATATAATACAGAGTCTAAAGTCGGCTTCAGAATTACTGGCACCCCTGACTGGCAATGCACAAACAATACTTTAAAAACACAAACAATATACTTACAGAGATAAACTCAAAATATCAATAAGTGAGTAACACTGTACTTTATTAGTATTGCAATGGAACCATCCGAAATCAGACAAAATAAATTTAACCAAAATCAAGGTTTAATAATTATTGGCACTCCTTATTCAGTACTTAGTGCAACCACCTCTGGCAAGGATAACAGCTTGGACTCTATTTCTGTAAAGTTTGATAAGGTTAAGGAACACATTATTTTGGACCATTCCTCTATGCAGATTCTTTCAAGATCCTTCACATTCTTGTGTTTGCCCTTAACAACTTCCCTCTTCAACTCAGTCCAAAGGTTTTCGATTGGATTGAGTTCTGGCAACTGAGATGGCTGTGGCAGAACATTGATTTGGTTGTTACAGAACCATTTTTGTGTGGATCTTGAGGTATGTTTTGGGTCTATGTTTAGGTATGTTTTGTGTCACCTATGGCCAAGTCCCAGCCTTCTGGCATAAGCAACCAGATTGTCAGCCAAAAATTGTCTGATATTTTGTGGAATTCATTATGCCATCAATCTTGACCAGTGTCCCTGGACCTCTGGAATTAAAACAGCCCCATAACATCACTGACCCACCACCATATTTCACAGTGCGTATGAAGGAGGTCCCTCTCCTTGTATGCATCTCTGTTTTGACTTGTAAACATGCCGATGCTGTATCTGACCAACATGTTCAATTGCGTTGACAATGCTTAGTGGTATATTCAATCATTTGTGGATCTTCTTGTAGCCATTACCAGATTTGAATGTCTACGACCATTTGTCTCTTTTGAACTGCCAGTTCTTTTGTTTTCTTTATAGTGTTGGATGACAAGGGGATATTGCATGTGTGCTTAATAATTAGTATACCCTACTGTTTCAGGAAGTAATTTAATGGCTCAATAGTTCCTTAAGACTTAAATAAGTGGAATGTAATGCCTGGGTAAATTTTGGTAGATGTTATTGCCCACAGATCCATAACGAACAGCAGCTGTTTACTCCAATAGCTTTTCGAGATCCTAGAAAAATCAATCAATTTATGGAGAAACATAGAACTGCATTAAAGGACACCAACATGGACATGTTAAGTCAGGGGGGTGGATGACAGTTATGATGCTAATATTAGGATGAAAATAGTTAGACATATGAAAGCATGGAGGGCACATTTTTATCAGTAGACATTTGCATTGTAGGACATTTTCTATCAATAAGCGACAAATACAAACAATGAAAACACAGAACAGGTTTCCGGTTGAGTGAATGAAGTCAAAACAGCACAGAGCCGCATTGAGGAGACATGGCAGACAATTGTTCCAGATATTCACCACATAAATACGTTCAGCTTGGTGTTTGTGTTGTGTGTCTACATTAGAAGCAAGACTGCTGTGCTGCTGCCTGGAATGAGTCTTCAATAGCTGCTGAATGGAACTCGCTGCATTGTGCTGAGGGACACAGGGCTTCATTATTAAAGGGTGTGTGTGTGTTTGTGTGGGTATGTGTGGAAATAAACACAGTATTACAGATTTGCAGAGACGTAGGGGAACAATGATGTCAGAAGAAGCTTCATTAACTCAGCACACACACACACTTATAGTGAAATCCATCAGAACTCTATTTTGGCCAGAGTTAGTCAGCAGGCGTCATATGGGAATCGTGTGCTGTGCGATGAGTTTTAGCAAAGAGCTTGGCAAGGCTGCAGTCATTTGGGGGCAAAACCCTTCATTTGTTGATTTCCCCTTTGGTTTCCACAGCAACGCAAGGTCTGGTCACAGGCAGCTGGCTCCACTATTAGAGCCAGGGCTTAATTCACTACACAGACACACATGCGCACACAATCAGGGAACGTGTTAGAAAGCTTGAGTTAGTGCTACGGGATGTCTGACTGAGTCCAGTATGCATGCTGGAGAAAATACTTTCAGCTAGCCACAACTACTCCAGACTCCTCGTCAAACATTGTGGCCTTGTATTACATGCGTAACCTAACACCATGAGGGCTGCCCTGTGACCACAGGAGTTGAGGGTTACACACAAGTGCACTCACACACACAGAAGTCCTGAGGTTAGCAGCTGAAGGAGAAAGGGCTATAGCATATGGTAGTCAACACATTTGAACACACCATACTACAACTGGAACCTAAGGTGACACCAGGCGACCTGCGGTCTCCACACTCGACAGATCCCAGTCCGTGACTTCTCAACTCAGAATCTTTTCTGCTGCAGTAGGAGACCTGTGACCTACGCATTACCAATAAATTAATCTAGCTTCCCACTAGGCTCCCACTTCTTACCGCTAGGCTGTGGAGAGATTGGTCAAAGCACCATTCCTCTGTCAACATTAAGACACAGACAACGAGGCTGGGGTTGAACCCTCTCGTTTCGTATTTCAGACGTCTCTCCGCGCTTCTCTTAACCCCAACTATGCTTGATCATCCTGAACCACGTACATCTGGCTGAAATGCTGTTCTGCTCCTTTCCATTGCTTCAGGATATCATAATGCACGTCTGGAGAATTGCAAACCAACCTGCTACAGTTCTGAAACCATTCTGGACAAATGCTTAGTACTGATGTACATAAAAAAATGAAGTGTAATTCCTGCATGGCTCATTTTTGCGGCAGGTGCTGATGTTAGAGTTTAAACCAATGCTTCTAACCCTAAAACTACTCTACCGCCATATCGGCCATCTGACATTAAGGAATGTGTCCCAACTTCACAAAACAGTTCAATGTTTTGAGGTTCATTTCTTGATGGCTCATGCACTAGTTCATTCCATATTTTGAATGAAAACAATGACAATTACATAGATTTTGATAGGCAGATCTTTTATATTGACTCAAGAAAAAAAAATGGCCAATTATGTAAAAAAAAGTTTTGCAGTAGCTTTAGTTAATTTTAGCTCCGTGTGCTATTGGTATTGCATTTTTCCAGAGTGACGTTTATTTGGGGGATGCTGCACATCATCAGTTGTCACACCAATCTCTGTATGATAAAACATTGATTATGGAAGACTTATAATTGAAGTAGATAACGGTATTTGTTTGCCCCAAGTCACTCCCTGTATAAATAAACCACCATCTTGAAACGAGCATGAAATGTGAATGGCTGCATCAGTTCACTCTAACAGGTAGGTTATCTTACATGTAGGCTACTGCACTAATCAACATACTAAATGTGTATAGACAGGCTAATGACATTGGTAAGTATTGTCAGATCAGACAATTTAAATTTAAGTTAAAAAATAAGA
Organism: Umbra pygmaea; assembly: GCA_016801145.1. NCBI lineage: Eukaryota > Metazoa > Chordata > Actinopteri > Esociformes > Umbridae > Umbra > Umbra pygmaea. The sequence continues at coordinate 19,316 of JACXGM010002428.1, forward strand.
AAAATAAAATAAAGAAAAATTTCAGAGCTACAGTCTTTCAAAGTGCTTTTTTCTTTCCAAACAATTTGTTGTGTAGCAGGTAAAAAGCTAAGTTGACAGGACGCTGATGGCAATGCAATGTGACACGTGTAGTATATGTGGGCCATAAGGCTGTATGCTTGGGTGACCTGCGTTTGCAGACAAAAACCTGTGTGCAAAAAAGTTCTGAAGCCCGACATTGGGGGAAAGGGTGGCAGCATGGGTATTCAAAATGGAGAGGAAATAGCAACGTTTAAAGAGTGGTCGAAGGAAGACGTGAACACTGCTACATGCAGTATGTGGTGCTGTTTGCAAAAGACAATCTCTGGTAGAGCATATTTGAGACATTAAGTAGAAGTTCTCTGTCCCCACCAGCAAGTGACAAAGACATAATTATCAGCTTTGAATCCCTCTGTGCCATCCGTCATACATGGTGAACATTAAAAACAGATCTACATCTAACATGTTACTCACAGCTTTAGACGTTTAGGACATCACCTTCCCATTTTCATGCCAGCATTAATAAAATCAGGTTGAGGTAAGTGTATGTAGTCCCTGGTTAGTCACGGTACAAATCCAGAATCGTGCATGCACGGTCACACAGCTTGCACCAACACAAGCGAGGAAATGCACCAACACAAGCGAGGAAAACACCCACATTCACTCCTAGCTTGCTCCTCCCGGAGAATGGATGCTATGGGCAGAGAAAGTCGAATTGGGATTTGCTGCTAATGGGCGGCCGTAGAGAACAGATGGGTTGTGTACGACGGAGAGAACAATCCCTGTTTTTCAGGCCCCCCCTGACCCTGCCCTGGCCCCTGCATCCCTTAACGGCACTGGAATGTGCTCTCTATCCCTCCAGTCAGAGTGATATTGGACGAAGAGAAAGACAGAGAGGGAAAGCGGGGGGCAGGAAGCGGACAATTTTGGACAGAGCAACCACAGAGCCATGGCCGTTAAATGTTCGGATGCAAGGGGATGACCTAATTCCATATTTAAGTGCAGGGGGGGGTTACCCGAAAAACACCCGCGCCCAAAACAGGCTAGATATTTCCTAAACTGGAGGTTTCATCAACCAGAGCCATCCTCCTTCCCCCTACTCTGCTGTGTTTCGGGGTCTGAGGGAAGTTCTTTGTGCTCTCGTTTCCTCCCTCCGGCGGCGCGTGCTGGCGCGCCCCTGAAGACAGGCCGAGTGTTCCTCCGAACAATACACCTCCAGTCCCCCACTCGTCCTTGCTCCTTCCGTCTAGCAGACACCCTATCTATCAGAGAGGCTGGACAGGAAGCAGGCAACAGGCAGCCGAGTGCAAGGAGAGGGTTAATGAGGACGTTAGGCCAGCTAGCCTCACTGTCCGAGGCTCCACTTCAAAGAGCCAAACCGTACATCAGACCCCACCCGTCTCAGAGCTGGATCTCTACACAAGGTCTTAATAACAGCCCTTTCTTACTCAATGAAGCCATTTATTACTAGAAAAGAGCAGGTTTCAAGGAAAAATTGCACGTGAAAGCCTGACATGGTGTTGTCTTTTCCAAGGATACACTTTACAAAGCCCCAAAGATGGTGAGGCCACAGGATGTAGCAGATGTCTTCAGAGCAGAAGGATGTGATTGGTCAAATTTTGGTACAGGATACATGGAATAGCATGCAACAGAGCATAAGTTACAGTACAGTCCAGATGTCAGGTTTGCCGCTCATTCAGATGGATGGACATTTTATTTGGAGCTATTAGCAGCTGTGTTTCCCTGGAAACATGTGTGCATAAAAACGTATTTGGGCAATTTAATGATGAATTCACAGGAAGATGTTGGACTGTAAGTGATGTACGTAAGCAAGTTTCGCAGTGAAATCAGATTTAATAAAAAGTGGAAGAGAATGAGTCTGTAAAACATAATTATCGTCAACAGACAATATGTTTGTCTACTAGGCCACAGATTGCTATGAACTTGAGATGGCGTGAATGAGTATTGCTTTTGGGAATAGAACCCAGATGCCAACCTCCTAGTGGACACTTCTGTTATGAAATGCAACAGTTGGCGGCTTTGTTTGAGTGGAAAATGTGAGAAAAACTTTAAATGTCACTTCAGATTTGATATGAAAGACTGATATCCATATTAAAAAGTATTATTAGTATAATGTGTACTGTACTGCATTAGTGAATTTGAACTTTGCGCGCGGTTCTGCACCATAGATGTTGACCACACACGCAGGTCTCTAGAACTGCAAGGCTGGACCCAAGAGGAAAACAGAGCTTCGGCCCAGCAGGACAGAAGCGTTTGATTTGACCGATTGACACAGAACAACTGGTCCTTGTCCAGAAGAACCACCCACATCCGCCCGGAGGATCCACTTTGACACTAAGGAATATCCTTGTGTTCAATTAAATGTTTCAGTGTCTTTTTTTGTTTGTTGTTGTGGAATCAGTGATCTTTTTAGGAGTCCTCAATAGGATTGTTTGAGATTTTTGCTTTTATCAGACTTCCTCAAAGTTACATGAACACATCCATGGCATTTCTTATTTTACATCAGGATGTTAGACCTGGTTTCTCGAGCTAATGCCAGTGTGTGAAAATGCTAAGACTGGATTTTTACACAAACAATGGGCATTACACTGGCATGTAGCTAAAAGGGCCTCACCATTACACTGGCATGTAGCTAAAAGGGCCTCACTATTACACTGGCATGTAGCTAAAAGGGCCTCACCATTACACTGGCATGTAGCTAAAAGGGCCTCACTATTACACTGGCATGTAGCTAAAAGGGCCTCACTATTACACTGGCATGTAGCTAAAAGGGCCTCACCATTACACTGGCATGTAGCTAAAAGGGCCTCACCATTACACTGGCATGTAGCTAAAAGGGCCTCACTATCACACTGGCATGTAGCTAAAAGGGCCTCACTATCACACTGGCATGTAGCTAAAAGGGCCTCAACATTACACTGGCATGTAGCTAAAAAAGCCTCACCATTACACTGGCACGTAGCTAAAAAAGCCTCACTATTACACTGGCATGTAGGTAAAAGGGCCTCACTGCCATTGTTAGGAACTACAATAGTGTGTACTATTTATGTTGGTGTTGCTGATAATAACGCAAGTCAAACTTCAACTCTCTCTTTTCCTTTAAGATGAAGAAGCCAACAGTTACAATTTGATATTCACATTTCTCTCCAATAACTAATAGCAAAATCTGGGGGGTCCGTGTGGTGTAGTGGACTAAGTTACTGCATTGCAGGTCAGTCTACGTCATGATAGTCAGTGGTTTGAGTCAGACTATGGGTTATCTGACTTTTCCTGGACCTCCTGCATGAGGCAGCGCAAATTGGCATAGCGTTGCCCGGGATTCGCCATCCCACAGATCTGTCCAAGGAGTTGCAATGTTGCCAACAAGGCAAGATTACAGGGACTTGGGAGGCGAGAAAAAAAATTAATATCATATTTGTCAAATCTGGTTCAAGACACATATACCTCCTGGTGAGTGACAGCATAACTACCATGCTCTAAGCACAAACCACAGAGCCCTCATATGGCCACATCTCCTAGCAAGTAAAGAGTGCCTCAGCCAGGGCATGAGCTAGCCCTCTGAGCCCCTGACATCAAGGATCCTGGTGCCATCCTGCTCATAATGTACATGGTTACTGTGAGTTACGGAGGATTTATGGAAGGGGTGTGTGTAGGGGAAGAGGGGGAGTGGTAAGGGGAGTTTAATTCCAGGCAATCATTGTGGAGTTTTGTGTAAATGGATAATATATCATTTGTACTACGCAGATCTAATGTCTAACTTTCATATAGCCACCTGACCTGGTAGCTCAGAATTCTCTGAAATCCTCCTCCAAGCATTAATCTTTGCACTGTGTGTGTTTGTATATATCAGCTGTTGTTAAATTGAAAAGTGCACAATACCCCACAAATGAGCCTCTCCTCCTTTTCTACATGCGCAATGACACACAAAACACTGCAATCCATGCAATGGGCTTGCATAAAAATGATGTATACTCAACACACTCTGCACATTCTTTGTGAGTGGAGCATTATCGCCTTGTCCCACCACACATGAAATGAGGTGTGGACACATGCCCTATGTCGAATGTCATGAGTACAGTGGCGTCACTGACCACGGGTAATATTCTCGCACAAACACACAACACACACAAACACAGGAATGATTCCAAGATGGAATATAAAAACAAGACGCCTGTTCCCCTGTGGGGCTCGGGTTCTAAGATGTTTGGGGTCACAGGGGGAGGTGAAACAGGGGAAAGGTCAGTCAAAGGTCAGATGGGGTACTTACGTCACAGTTTGAGGACTGGTTTAGATTTGGACTGGAGCCGTTAATCCACTCTGCAGTGTCACCACTGCTGGACCTTCTGTTGTGACGCTCATACTCCTTTAGCTAGAGGAGAACAAGATTTTAGAGAGACGGGAGGGGGGAACGGCCCACTCTCGTTATCCACCATCCCTAAACACACAGACACACACCAGTACGCAAACGTAGGACACCACACACACAGGTCGCCAGGTAACTGATACATAGATGGGCCACAAGGGAACACACCCATCCACGGAGGCTGCGCATTGATTCCAGAATCTGATTGGACTGGTTTGGTTGAGTGTAAATCACATTGGAGGAGAGTAAAACACAAGCACACAATTAGACAACGGAGACGATTGAAAAACGCTGGGGGGGGGGGTAGAATCAATGCCTGCCTGGTGGAAAGACACCTAGTCCTACAGGAATGAAATCACCTGAGTCATGCTTCCCATTAAAGAGTTCCCACAGAGAGAGATCCTGACAACAACGTCAGAATGTGACAAATGAACGACAAGATGAATCTCAACCGGGGAGGGATGAGAGAGAGTAGAAAAGAGAGAGCGAAAGAACACTCGATATGACCACCACATTCACCCAGAATGCATCACCTACCAAACCCCAAAAAACATCACTAGACACCCTGGGGGGGGGGGCTATAGAGCTACACCTAAAGAATGAACAGGACTCTGCACAGGCGAGATGACCCCATAGGCGTAGGGCACCAGGCCATGTGCTTTTTGTTTAAACAACAGGCCAATAAGGGTTATGGCTAAAGCTTGTTGAATGGTTAGTAGGCGTGAGTCGTTTTAGTACAAGTTGGATGAAGCCTGGAGAGAAGAGGTGGATGTCTGGTGGGTGCGGGTGGATGGGCCTCCTACCCGAGCTAAAGCCTCTTCCACAGTAATCATCTTCTCCTTGACCATCATCATCAGCTGGATGCGCTCTTCGTCGCTCATGGTGATTTCACTGGCCACATAGCCTATGTCCTCTCCTAGAGATCAGACGATGTGGGGGTCAACAACTGCTAGTTTGTAATACACATAGAGATGCAACAAGTTAGTGTAATAGATTTTTCTTTTTTGGGTTGGGCTGAGTTCACAACTTATGGAAAGTTCCTCAATACGACCGTAATGACCAGGTAAAAGAAGTTCTGTAATTTTAGAATGTTTCCCATTGTTCCAATTGAAGTTAAAACACTGTAAACATTTACAACCTTTTTTGTTACAGTGTAGTCATGTTTTAGTTTTTCATAGATCACTGGTAAGTTACAAACTTCTTTTACCTAGTCAATAGAGTCTTACTGAGGAATTTCCCAAAAGTTGTAAACTCAGCCCAACACAGAAAAGTAATTTATTACACTAACTTGTGGCATCTCTGGATACACAATACTACATAACACCACAACGTTGTAAATAACAGAGCGGAATGAATCGACGATTCTGCTACGTGACCTCCAGGAATATATATATATCTGAAAAAAGCCAAATACCTTTCGAGGTCTGGCGCACCACTCCCTTCTGCGACGTCTTGCGGAAGTTCTGCCAGAAAGATTTGTTCTTCTTTTTATTGTCCCATTTACCTAAAAAAAACAGCTTCAGTCAAAAAAACCTGAGCACACAATCACGGACAAACAAACACTTCCTTTAGACAGACATTGTTTAGGAGAGCCCATGTCAGACATGTACCGGTAGATGGGAAAGCGCCATGCTTTAAATTATTCTCTCATTTAAACTTGAAAACAATGGAAAAGTCTGTCTAGTTCACAAGGCTATCTAAATAAACAGTATGACCATCTAACTGTTTCCACATTTGTGTGTACATCTGATCGTAAATAATCCATCTCCTTGGCACCAGTCTTAGTTCATTTCTAACCTTCCTCTGTATCAGTTCTGCTCTCTTCTTTCAATAACGTAAAATCTGTGAGCCCCAGTGTCAGTAATTCACTTCCAACATAACGGAGACCTAACTAAGCCAACGTGACATATTAGCCAATAGAGAAAAAAAATAAAGCATCGGCAGTCCTAAAACCTCTCTGTATATTGAAAAGGGTAGTTCAAGAACAGCTTGCTTTTTACAGCCTATGTTGTTCCAGTGGCTTAAAGCTGGATTTCTGTGTTAGACCTTTTAGTAAAACCTCACAGTCCTAAATGAACCCCCCAGGTCCTTATTTCATGCTGCTGCCCCCAGCTGTGAGTTCCCTGTCTGGGGATAGAGGCACTCAAACAGCAGGTGACATTAAAATGGCTTTGCTGGAAAGAGCTAGTCTTACCTGATTATACACAGCTGTCTGAAGAATCTCCACAGACACTGAACTAGCTGGAGGTCAGCCTGACAAACCTTCATGAGTGTTTCACCACTGTTGTATTGCCTGTCATTGGTACTGTGTTCTAGTTCTAAGCACTGATCTTTGAGATAGCACACACACACATTAATATTGCCAACTAACTCTTGTAGCTAGCAGGGCAGATGGCCAATCATTACTGGAATAATCGCTACATAACATAATGGTGGATAATTCAAGGGAATTGGACTTGACTTGTACCCCACCCCTGCTGGCTAGCTAGAAACAGCCCTTTTTCTTTGGAAAATGTTGTTTTCCACAAACCTCCTGAGCCATCTTCAGAGCTGGACTTGTGTAGAGACATCCTGGAAAAAAAAGAGATGTTAAAATGCAACAAAACATCCGCCTTTAACTTCAGCTTTAAACACTATCACGTCTACACCGGGATGGGTCTTAACACTGGGGACCTATGGTCAATCCATGTCCCCGTAAGATACAGCTTCTGTTTAGAAGCAGTGGTGTTGCAGAGCTCTCTGTAACTCTCTGTTTTGGCTGCTGTTCTGCATTTTCACCACTAGATGTCAGAGGTGGAGCTCTTCAAAAAGGCTGAGTCCTGAGGTGATGCGCATTCAGAGAGCAGAGTTATGAGAGGATGAGAGGAGGAGTTAAGAGGTAAAAAGAGCAACAGATGAGAGGAAAAGGGGGGCCTTAAGGGAGAATGAAGCTGATGAGAGGATGAGAAGTGAATGAACAACGGAAAAGGAGAGAAAAACAAACAGGAGAAGAAGAGCAGTCAGGCAGAAAAGCACAGGGCAGACTCAGCCTCTTTGAGATTCCACTTCACTCATCTGGATATAGAGAGTCACTGGTACAGAGAGGGAGAGAAACAGGAAGACGACAAAGAGAGCAAAAGACAAGAGAGAGACTGAAAAAGACACAGGAAGAGAAACACACTGAAGTAAGCATGGAAAGTTACTGTAATGAGGAGACTTAAGGACGTCCCAAAACCTTACTATTTTGACAACAGCATTCTCAGTGGGAACAAAACAAAGTGCTGACATGGTTTCTCTGGGGTTCTAGGGGATATGTAGAGCTACACAAAGCAGAACATCAACAGAACTCCCTCACACATTAGAGGACAGTATGTAATGACAAGAAGTTCTGCAGTCCTGGACTGAAGCTTGAGTCCTCCTGGGTTCTATTATCCTGTTCCACCCCCGCTATAATGACAGATGCCAACATGGAACACATGATGTGCTGCTACCATTTTCCTTTGTTTTGAATGAAAAGAAAACCACATGAAAGGCGCTATTTTTGTGTTTTAAACAACTTGAACATTTTTAGAAGATGAATAGTTGTCTTCACAGCCCCGGTGTAACTGAAAGGATTCTATTCCTCCTTCTCCCAGATTGTATTTACTGTTTAATTTACTTGGAGCGTGGTTTTCTGTGGACAGACAGATGCAGTCTTTTTTATACCATTTGCTTCTAAACACTGTTTAAAAATATGTAAATGTGTCTTGTTAGTCTAGACTTGTATTAAACAAGGGTATTTTTATGATACAGTTAATTGCCAGATTTGCCTTGAATTATACATTTTTTAACAGTGTAAACACCTAAATTTTCCTGCAAACACTTTTGCTACAGATACCTGATAAGTCACAATACTTATTCTTTCTGTTGACCTTAATTGCCAGTATTAGATATTCACCACTGTTCAATGTTATGGATAAACATTTGACCTCCAGACTTGAGTAGGAACAAACTGATAATAGAGCAGCTGAGGTTGTGACATCCTACAAGCCTTTGGGTCAGGTGTTTACAGAACAGTTGTTAGAAATGTTGTCTTATTCTCAGCAAAAAATGGCCCCCACTTGTACCAACCTAGACCAATTTTGATCCACCTAATATATATCTCCCCTGTGTCTTTAGTTTACCTCAAAAACATCCCTTTACACCAGGGAAAATATTTACCAAGATGGGAAAGTGATTATTATTATTCTGAAATGGATTAAATTAATTATTTACCTGAAAATTATACAAACAATACCCCACAATGACAATATGAAAGAAGTCTGTTTGATATCTTTGCAAATTTATTAAAAATGAAAAAACTAAACAATCACATGTACATAAGTATTCACAGCATTTGCCAAGACACTCAAAGCTGAGCTCAGTTTCTATTGACCATCCTTGAGATGTTTCCACAACCTGATTGGAGTCCACCTGTGGTACATTCAGTTGATTGGACATGAAAGTCACACACATGTCTATATAAGGTCCCATAGGCAACTGTGCATGTCAGAGCACAAACCAAGCCATGATGTCCAAGGCATTGTCTGTAGACCTCCGAGACAGGATTGTATCGAGGGACAGATCTGGGGAAGGGTACAGACAATCTGCAGCATTGAAGGTCACAATGAGCACAGTGGCCTCCATCATCTGTAAATAGAAGAAGTTTGGAACCACCAATACCTTTCCTAGAGCTGTCCGCCAGGTCAAACTGAGTGATCGGGGGAGAAGGGCCTTAGTCAGGGAGGTAAACAAGAACCTGATGATAGTAACTCTGACAGAGCTCCAGCATTTTTCAGTGGAAAGAGGAGAAACTTTCAGAAGAACAACCATTTCTGCAGCACTCCACCAATCAGGCCTGTATGGTAGTGGCCAGACAGAAGGCATTCCTCAGTAAAAGGCACATGAGAGCCCATCTGGAGTTTGCCAAATGAAGGACTCTCAGACCATGAGAAACAAAATTCTCTGGTCTGATGAAACAAAGATTGAACTCTATTGCCTTGAATGGCAAGCGTCATGTCTGGAGGAAACCAGGCAACACTCATCACCTGGCCAATACCATCCCTACAGCAAAGCATGTGGTGGCAGCATCATGCTGTGGGCATGTTTTTCAGTGGCAGGAACTGGGAGACCAATAAGCATTGAGGGAAAGATCAATGCAGCAATGTACAAGATGCATCCTTGCTGAAAACCTCCCCCAGAGCGCTCTGGACATCAAACTCAGGTGAAGGTTCATCTTTCAAAAGGACAACTAAAAAGTACACAGCCAAGATAACAAAGGAGTGGCTACAGGACAACTCTGTGAATGTCCTTGAGTGGCCCAGCCAGAGCCAAACTTGAACTTGATTGATCATCTCTGGAGAGACCTAAAAATAGTTGTGTACCAAGACTTCACATCAAACCTGATGAAGCTTGAGAGGTCCTGCAAAGAAGAATGGGAGAAACTGTCCAAATACTGGTGTGCCAAGCTTGTAGCATTATACTTAAAAAGTCTTGAGGATGTACTGGTAATTGCTGCTAAAGGTGCTTAAAGAAAGCATTGAGCAGAGACTGTAAATACTTATGTACATGTGCATTTGTAATTTTTTTGGGAAATGATGAATTATCAATTTCTGAACAAGGGGGTAACAGCAATATGTGGAAAAGGGAAGTGCTGTGAATACATTCGGGATGCACTGTATTTCACCGGAACAATTTGCTTTGCATGTTTATTTCTTGTTCACCAGTTTACACTTAAGACCGAACACTAATGTGCCAATGGCGGTAATATGTTTTTATGGCAGTGCTATTTCTATGACACCAATGTGTGTCTATGATATTAATATGTCTTTGGCTAGTGCCAGTAAACAGGAGCCTGGTCTGTTCAGTAGAAGAGACAACTCAAGCATGTTTTCATTAGGTGACCAGCTCCCCCATGGAGTGGTTGTCATGTAAACGGACATGTGTGTCTGTGTGTGCATGGGTGTTTGACATGACGGCCTTCTGGCCACTATGGAACGTTTAGGGCTGTTTAAATGCTGGCTGCCATAGTAACATAATGAGATGCTAATTGAATGGAGGTATGTGAGTTCACCCCTCCATCTCCTCATCCATCTCGTTCTCATATTGTCTATTCTCTCCATCTTAGGGTTAGGCCTCAGTGGGCTAACAAGGACCCTAGCTAATGCTAATAGGATTCACTAAATAGAAACCCATTGTGCTGTAACCCTCTGCTACACTATCAATTATTGCACACACACACACACAAACACATACACCTCGGTCAAGGTCCCCTGTCTGTAGAGACTATTGAATGTATCTGCCCCAGTCTGTGGGTCAGGGTATCATGTGGAGAAGAATTTTCATTGGTTCTGCTTAAATCTCTACATCCTTTCTGCTGCAGTCATTTTTATAGTTGTTTTCTTAAAATCACAAGAGTTATGATGCAGGTGCTATGATACAGACCTAAAACAATTATGTACTTTTCAGTCACATGTCTTTATCAGAGTGACCTGCAGGACCAACAAACGTTAAGTTCCTTGTTAATGGACACATCGTCTTGTTGGGTATTAGAACCAACCTCCTTTCAATTAGTGTCCCAACACTCTTACTGTAGTGAGCCTGTGACTGAAGCAGGCGTATTGTGATCGTCAGCACGTACAGCATGACAACAGTGTTAAAGGTTGCATTACTGGCTTCAAACTAGCATTCTCTTTGGGGGCTGTGTGTACTTTGGTCCACCTTCCACATGAGCTAACGGTCTGGGGAAATCACACTGACAAGTCTTTCCTGGAAATCTGTGAATCTTTTCATAAATTATACGCCGTTATGCCAGTAAAAAGCTTCACTATGACCAGACGTCTCTCCTCTCAAGCACACAGCAAGACATCCTCTTCACAACAGGAATGCCTAGATCAGGTGGAGAATCGCTAGAGGACAGTGGTGGTCAATAGAGAGGGGACCAGGCAGTTCTGGAAACAAATAGATGACCTAACTCTTTTACGACACTGAGCGTCACATGGTTTGATCCATCATGCTTATTACATTTCAAATGTTAGTGGAAGTGTCAACAGCTGGTGACTCGCCATGCACTATATACCGATAGCCCATGGAACTCGTGGAATCTGTCAGCATGTGTTCGTGTGTGTGTGTGTTTACGAGCTGACCACCTGGTGTGAGGGGATACACAGAACAGGACAATGGGAAGTGTAAACGCTGCAGAGCAGTGATGTCCCACAGGAAGACTGCTAAGGTGACCTTTTTAGAGGTCAAGGTAAAGGTCAGTGGTCACCGGGATATCCTCTGGTAAGGCACTAAAGACAGTCTGTGATAATGTTGTTAAATCAAATCCCAGAGAAAAAAAGTATGAACAATCCCTTGAGCAAGAACTGCACAACCTAATTAGTCCAGGAACGCCCTCAATTAAGGCTAATCCCCTGGCTCTTTGACAGTTCCTCAGGGAGAGTAGGATGAAAAAAAAGATGAAAAAATTGTCTGTTGTGACTAAAAGTAAGATAAAATTTGATGCAATGCAGTCCACGACATCAGTTTACGCTGGCTCAGGGTTTTCCATTTTTTCAATATGGATTTGTTGCCAAAAACAACTCTCCTGTTATGGGTGTAGAGATTCAAACATTTTTAATATACAACTCACAACAGTGACACGTTTGTAACTGCAGAAGCATTTAGGGCTAAGTATCTTGCTCAAGGATTTTTTATTCAAACACGCTAAGTATTTGTCCCTATCCCACTTCTGTGTCAATAACATCAAATCCACTTTTTAAAATGTAAGCCTCTTTTCTGGATAACCAAGCTGTCCATTGAAGACAAGTGACCACTATCAGCAACCAATCTAGTGTGACAATTAATCAATCAAAAGAGGAAGGTCCCTGTATGTTGGCCTCTACGAAATGTTGCCATTTGTTGGCGTTCGACTTTTGGTGTCGCCTGTCATCGGCTCTCTATGAGCCCCTGAGTGCCTTCAGAGTTTTGGGAGACGTGCCCACTTCCTGCCATGCGGGGTTTAGAACAGGCAGGGTGGCATGCCTGGAGGAAGCCAGGATAATCTCCAGAGAGATATTGACCCGAGAAGGGTGATGATGGGAACACAGGAATGTCTTTGAAGAGGAGAAAGTAGATAGAGGAGAGAAAACCCTTTGGTTTCAGCTGCCTGTCGGACATTCTGTCTTTCTGTCTGACGGTGTCTGACGCAATGAAGAAGGGAAAAAAGCAAGTTCTTTTTTGTAGAGAGGAAATGCCCTCCAATGGGTCACTGACACTGAAAGGAAATGTCTATTCCTTGTGTGGGACACCCAAGCACCCATAACGTTTTACAATTTCGAAAAACTACCGAGTGTGTGTGTTAAGGGGTGGAGGGAGAAAGCTCTGAGGTAAACTGAGCTTTGGCAGAGAGGCTCTGGGGAAGAAGTGAGAAGATACATTTAGGGCCTCCTCCCTCTCTCCCTAATTCTCGATGGCATTCTAAGCATCCCAGAACCTCCTCCATCTGCTTCCCATCAGCCTTGGGTCCTGGCTTCCATTAGTTCGGTATGACACGGACATCATTGGAGCACAGTCGAACCGTCTGGTATGCAGTTTCCCCCCGGCAGCATGCGGGGTGAACAGATCCATTATGCAGGGGACAGAGTTTACAACCATATGGACAGGGGGCATCTAAAGCTCAGAAACCCTATTGTCAGGCCTCAACCACCTAGTCACCGAAAAAGCACGTCAACACTGACATTACATCACCAGTCCCGGGGACTGGATTCATTCTATGGATGACTGTCTTGGTTGTCAATGAAACAGGACTTGGATGGATGTTGGATGCCTGGCAGGAACCTGTAAGCAGTACCCCACCCAAACTCCAATCCGGTTAAGCACCCCCCTCCCTTCATCTGACACAATGGAAGGAAGGAAGCCTGGAGGTCTGTAGAATGGGGAATGGGGAGAGGTCAGAGAAGGAAATACCAAGCAGAGCTGGGCTGGACATTCCCATTCTCTTGGGACATGTCGAAGTGGAGCACCTTTTCATTCACCCATGGAGTTAGTGTGGTGGTGGGCCCTGAGCTTATTGGAATAAGGTTATCCCTAACTCCTATCTCCAGTTGTCTGAGAGCGTATTTGGTCACTGCAGATGAACAAGTCAAAATTATTACCGCGCGATGCTTAGACTTCGACACGTGAACCATAACAGTCAACACGATCCATTACATTTGAGTCATATAGCAGATGCTCTTATCCAGAGCAAATTATAGGAAGTACAGGGACATCCCCCTGGAGCAACTGAGGGTAAAGTGCTTTGCTCAAGGCCACAGCGATATTTGGCTCAATCGGGAATCGACCCCCCTGACTACAAGTCTGATTCCCTAACCATTGAGCCATCTGAGGCTGCATTCATTAACTGCCCTGCCTTTTGATGTGCATATTGTCAAAACAACACAGATGCTCAATATATTTGTGACACTTGCAGAACGATATAGGTAAACAGTACATAATGGTTAAGTATACTTACTTTCTCTCTGCTTCTGGAGTGGAAACCTCACTGCTGAATCCGAGTGACTCCTATGGTAGGAGAAATCACTGTACTTAGCCTGGTACTCAGCAGGTGTAACAACACACTCAGCATTCTCGAAATTTTAGGTCAATTTGCATCAATGTAAAATAAAAAATAAAAGACAAAAACTCATTCACATATTAGGATTATGTTATCTGACAATCAAAATGTAATCGGTATGTGTAAACATTGTGTGAGAAGTCGTGGCGTACCTGGATCTCTGAGCGAAGCTGCAGAGAGGAGCCGCTTGAGTCAGCTTTCTCCTGTAAGAGATGGAGGAGGGAGAGATGGAGAGAGAGGAGAAAAGTGTGAGCTGTCAGCCAGAAACGGGAGGTGCTTTCAAACAATTAGACCACGTGACTTTGTTTTGTTCGGGGTGGAAGAGACAGGTGGATTGTATCAATGGAAGCCGTGTTTTCCATCACTGACTCTGATTGACACTATTACAGTTGCCTTTGCCCTGAGAGACTGAGTACAGAGGAGTGCAATTACATGGAACATTTAGCCATAACAATGCAGATATAATCACAGGTGCCGTGAGTACATGTACCAGCCATCCGGCACACGTCATTATTAGCAGGCCAAAATCAATCCATATAAACGTGCCAAACTGGTTTTGACAGAAAAAAATATATTATAAAGTTCAGTAAGGTGCCAGTGGAATCCAGTCTGACAAAAGACACTAATAACTTTCTTGGCAGCACGAACACCGGTGTGACAGCTTGTAAAGCCACACTGACCCCGCCCTCATGCGACGCCGACACTCTTTGAAGGGTTTTCATGATGTATTGACAGTGTTAACATGACCACAACAAACCGATGCCTTTTACATGAAATCTTAACAGTGAGAGAAAGGGTGAGACGGGACATACTGGGAATAGAGTTATCGAAAGGCACACTGGTTTTACTTAGAATAATAGATGAATTATTATTATCATATGGGTTGACACTATTGAAAGATGTGGTGAGCTGTTTTTGGCCTACTTAACAGAGTGTCTGTTTGTGCTTGTGTGTTGGAGAAATTATCTGTCGCAGAGGAGACGTGGAAGAGCGTATGGCCAGAGCAGCTGTGGATGCTGTGGACTATCCAGAAAGACAGAGAGAGTGAGACAGAACTACAGCATAGAAAAACATGAAAAAAAAAGTCCTGAGTGAAATAGTTTAGTGCCAGAGTTTGTTGTAGCGGTCTAAGCTATCGACTCCGAAACACACATGCTCCTTAGGCTGGTTGAGGCCTAGTTTTGGCTGCTCTCTGTGCCCGTCATCTCTGTTTCCCTCTACATGCCTTCCGCTTCAGCCTCTGCTTCATCAATACAATAAGAGTAGACTTTAAAAATTATCTTCGTTATTAATCCTTTTAATATGAGTTTTTGGAATTAAACGTCACTCTTGCAGAGAGCTTTGCAAAAATGCTGCATGGGCAAACAATCTGGCATACAGAAGTAATATAAACAAAAAAGATTCAAACGTATAATAGGTCAAACTACAGGACTACAGACCTTGGCCTATGTCTGCTTGCCCTGTATGGAATAAGTTAGAATAGTATTGTGTGCTGAATTTCAATATTCAATTCACTTAGTCATCAATACAAGACAAAGTCCATTTGAAACTGACTTAACTCCTCCAAAGAGAATTCCCATTGAGAAATTAGGATTAACGCTTTTTTAAACATATTTTTGTAACACTTTTTGTGCTTTCTTTGACAGGAAAGTGTGACAATATAGAGTAAAGTTTTGTTGAAAGGGTAAGAATCAAATGTGTGCTGCAGCAGTATATGTTCACTGGAGGCAGCAGCTTTTACTGTTCTACTAACCAAGGCCATAGGTTAACTGTCTCACATTTTAAATCTCTTGCTGACTTTAATCTAACAACCTTCTGTTTACTGGTCAGATATTCTAACTGCTAAGGTACCTGCTGAGGTAGAAGGTGTAGAAAGACAAGCATTAAGACAGGCATTTTAAATTAAAGACAGAAAAAGTGAAAGAGTAAGGGAGGGGTGGGAGATACAGAGAGGGAGAGAGGGATACAGAGAGAGAGGGATACAAAGAGAGAGAGGGATACAGAGAGAGAGAGAGAGAGAGAGAGAGAGAGAGAGAGAGAGAGAGAGAGAGAGGGATACAGAGAGAGAGGGATACAGAGAGAGAGAGAGATACAGAGTGAGAGATACAGAGAGAGAGAGATACAGAGAGAGATTGCGCTATTTATGGAAGTGAGGTTCGGGGTCCACAGTCATCATAGCAACAATAGATGGGAGAAGCAACCCATAGACCCAACATGCAGAATTCTGTAGAGATATCCTACACATTCAAGGGAAAACCTGTACAATTGCATGTAGCGCAGAATTAGGTTTCCACTCATAATAGATACCCAAAAAAGAGCACTCAAATGCCTGATGCATCTCAGATCAAGTCTTCAAGACTCCCTCCAATTCAAGGCTCTTAAAACCCAGGAGCTGAACTGTAAAGAGTCCCGTATGCCAGCTGGTCCTGAGACTAAAACATCCAGCAAGTATGTGTCCCGGTGTCACATTCTGACAATAAAAAAATTATTTAAAAATTTAGAGCGCGAGACAGAGAGCGAGACAGAGAGAGAGAGACAGAGAGAGAGAGAGAGAGAGACAGTGAATGACTGACACACACACACACCCTAATATAGTGTTAATATACATCATTTGTATATATTGAAGATTTTTTATTAGAATTTAATTTATTAGAATTTTATTTTCATATTGCTTAACAATCTTTGTTTAAATTATCTTAATATTGTGTTCATATAACTGTGTAATTATGTTTTGTATATATGTATATAATTTATTTGTATATTTTGTTAATGCTTTGGCAACATTGTTAAAAACTTTCATGCCAATAAAGCCCCTTTGAATTGAATTGAATTGAATTGAGAGAGACAGACAGACAGAGACAGAGAGAGACAGAGAGAGAGACAGAGAGACAGACAGAGAGAGAGACAGAGAGACAGAGAGAGAGACAGAGAGAGCGGGGGGGGGGCTTGACCACCATGTTCCCATTTTGATCACATTCCTATTGGTCAGGCCAACTTCCTCCTTACCAGTCCTGGAATGACCAAAGTGGTTTGATCATTTCAGTTCCTTATGAAAGTCTCAGTGTCAACAGTCTATTCCCTGCAGGGTCGGCCCGGGGCATAAGTGAACTAGGAAGCTGCTTTAGGCCCTCTAGCCACCAGGGGGTCCTCAATCAAGGGCACAGATGACTAAGTGTGGAAGGAGGGGGCCCCCAATTCATGATTGGGCAAATTCAGCTTAGGGCCTCCAAAAAGCTTGGGCCGGAGCTGATTCCCTGCTTGCTTTTCTTGACAGGAAAAACCATCTGCATTAACTGCTGGTATGCTGATAGACAACATGAGGATATGAAACGTACAAAGCCAACCTGTCAGAAAAGTTCAGCTTTAGGTGGATTTGTCATTTCCACCAATGAAAGTTAGTGAAGTAGCTAAAAAGGAAGTAGGACTCACACTTCCTTAAGGGACAAGGACAGAGGAAATGAAGTCTAGGCTTCCTTATGAGTTGAAACACTCACCCAGATGAGTCCTGGATACAAGATGAGGTCAATATTTCCTAGATGTGCATCTGAACTGCATTGTTTCCCAGAAACCATCAGGAAGGAGGTAATGACATCAAGTAAAGCGTTTACAAATTTAATTTCTACTTCCACGGAATATTGGCAGAAATATAGGCTTCTTTTTAATGAAAAGGTAAACAGTTCAAAAGTATAAATAGCCATTTGGTTCCGAATGATAATAAAAAAACACGGAAACGCAAAATCTGTAATTGTAAGGTGAAAATGTTTTCATATGGTGGAAAATAAGGTTGCTTGTGTAAGTATTTCAACCCCTGCGTTGAAGATACCAGAATATATGTACATAAGGTAAAATACATTTCTCTAACAAGGACACAATTACCTTAACCTCACCTGTAGACCAGTCAAGTGTCTGTCACATTTTCTGATCTTTGTTGTAAGCCTGTTAGAAATACTCCTAGCCAATGCGCAGTGTAAGAACAGCTCAAGTGCTATGAAAGCAAATCACTTAACATTCAAGCCCTACACTCGATGTATATCACCATCTCAAGAGGGGCCAACTAGGCAGTAGCAGTTTCCCAACTGCCTATCTCTCTGTCTGTAGCTTAGCTTGTCTCTCTGTCAGGTCGTTTTGACTGTCCTTCCCATAGCCTGTCTGATTGTCTCCAGCCTGTCTGACACCCAGCCTGTCTGTTGGTCATCTTGTAACATGTCTGTACCCTGGCCGGCCTGCGTGTCCCCTTGGATATCTCTCCATCTCTGCCTGGTAGAGCACTCATGGAAGTCGTGGCAGAAATCCAGATGTTGTTCCCACTGTAAATCAAGTAGCTGTGAGAAGCTGGAAAACAGACTGAACAGAATGTCCAACTAAAGGTAAAGGGCATTCACATAAGTCAGGCAGCAGGGAACTGTTGAGTCAAAAACATGACTCTTAACAGCCACTGTTCTTTTTTTCTTGTGGTACTAAACTATTCATTGTACATACAGATGTGGTCGAAACTATTGGTACCGTTCTATTTTATTCAAATAATGCACCATTTGCCTTGAAAAGTGTTGACAATAAAATATATATTGTCATCCATCCATACATGGAGGTCTTTGGTTTGCAGTGGAAAAATAACAAAAATGCTGTGAAATAACTGAATTCTTGCTTTTTCTCCAACTTTCTCTGGACATCCAGCATGAGGCAGCGCAAATTGATATAGCACAGCCCGGAATTTGAGTTAGATAAGCTGTCACTCTCCAGCGACGCCTTGTGTGCAGATCGTGCACCTGTACATTCAATGGGTCGATATGGTTAGCAGCGGAGGGTGGTATGGGGACTGTGGTTCGTGTTGGGGGGGTTAAAATTGTATTGATATATTTGCAGACACAGTATCTTTACTGTTGTTTTTTTTTTCTCTCCATCTTTATAAATAATAATAATAATAATAATGCATTCAACTTATATAGCGCTTTTCTTCCAAGGAACCCAAAGCGCTTTACACAGTGAGGGGGAAAGCCCACCTCATCCACCACCAATGTGTACCACCCACTTGGGTGATGCACGGCAGCCATTTTGCGCCAGAACGCTCACAACACATCAGCTATCAGGTGGAGGGGTGAGTAGTTATATATGCCAATTAGGAAGGAGGGGGATTATTAGGTGGCCATGATTGAAGTGAGGCCTGGTTGGGAATTTGGCCATGACAGCGGGTGTAAAACTCCTACTCTTACGATAAGTGCCATGGTATTTTTAATGACCACAGAGAGTCAGGACATCCGTTTAACGTCCCATCCGAAAGACGGCACCCTACACAGGGCAGAAGTCCCCATCACTGCCCTGGGGCATTGAGAAAGATCTTTAGACCAGAGGGAAGAGTGCCCCCTACTGACCCTCAAACACCACTTCCAGCAGCACTGGTCTCCCATCCAGGGACTAACCAGGCCCAACCCTGCTTAGCTTCAGAAGCAAACCAGCAGGGCAATACAGGGCTCTATGCTGCTAATAAATAAATGTATTAAAAAAAATAATAATAATAATAATGATAACGATATTCTAAAAGGGTCTGGACAATTTTATTGATACCCTTTAAAAGTTATATGGAATAATTGTATTATTCAAGCTGACCTTTCTATTTGTATCAAAGATGTCTTCAATCACACAATCAATCATTCAGCTGGTTTAAATAGAAAAAAGCATAGATTCTGCTGTTTTGTGCCTCTGTGTGTATCACACTGAACATGGACGAGAAGAGTAAAACCAGAGTTATCTGAGGTGACCAGAAAGGTTAGAGCCAAGCATGGACAAAATTAAGGCTACGAGACCATCTCTAAAGTGCTTGATGTTCCTGAGAGCACTCTTGTCAATCCTTTTTAGAAATGTAAGGACCATGGAACTGTAGCCAACATCCCTGAAAATGGACACGAGAAAAATTCTATCAAGAATGATGGCTCAAATGGTGAAGAAAGACCCAGGAGAAACTTCAAACCAGATCCAAGCCGACTGGAGTGTGCCAAAATGCATGTGGACAAGCCACATTCATTATGGAAGCATATCCTTTGGACAGACAAAACCAAATAAAAACTTTTTGGAAAATCATAACAACTCATGGTTGCAGGGGAAAAAAAGCTTTTAAAGACAAGAATACAATCCCTACCATGAATCATAACAGAGGTTCAGTTAAGTTTTATTTACTGTTATTTAAAGTATTATGCTACATCATAAATCAATAGAAAGTCTATGTTCTGTTTATATTGTAATATAAAAATGATATATACCAAATACCTTTGGCAATTTCTACTTAGAGAAAACTGTAAGTTTAAAAGATAAAAATATAAATTACACTAAAAATTAACTCTTCAGGTGAACATAATTAAATTAAGGGCAGGATTTCCATTCAATATAAATATGTTACACCAAGTCAAAGTGAATGGTCTTACCATAGTAAGGTACACCAACAAGATAATTTTCCAGCATGCATTGCTCTTTCCAGTGAACTGTAGTGTTACCACCCTTGACTGTGTTTGTTAGTAACAAGGACATGGTTATTGAACTACGTCATCTTTAAATCTTTGTCTCTCATGAGTACCTTGGACAACATCACAAATTTTACACATGTACGTGTTCGAACAAATCATTTGCTGAGTCTTCTGGGAAACTTGGGAATTTAACCACTTGGCCAAGATTATTTACCCCTACTTGCTAGGCACAGGCCTGTAAAAGGATTCCTTTTGGCAACTGGTTTAAGGTCTAACAGCAAGACGGAATTGTTTTTATCTAAACATTCATGACGGGTGCAATTTTTTTTTTTTAATACATGATTGAATTATTTTGAAAAAATGTATATGTTTGTTAATTGTTCAACTTTGACAGATTACCAGTAATTGGTCAATATACATCCAAAAACAGGGATGATAGAGCAATTCTGAAGTATCAACATACAGAAGAGCATGCTCGGAAAATCGATTCATGTCATTCCAACGTTATTATTTTTCATTCAATCTACATGATTCAATGTAATAGATCTGAATTTGCTTGTGTTCACTGAAAGCAATTTAATTATACAAGGGGACAAACACAATTCATTTATGTAGATCAGACATAATTTGTATTGGTACACCTGTCAACCCACATTGTCCAGTTTTTTTAGTGTAGAAGGGCACCAATACTTTCAGCCAAGTCTGTAGTTGAGTTGATTCAGACCAGTGAGTTTAAATATGAAAGGAGTGGCTGACCAGTGGACTATGCCTTTAGCAGACAGATTTCTGTAGTCACAAGCATGTCGTACATCGGAAGAGGCTGGAGCGGGGGAGAAGGTCTAACTCCCCTGAATATTGAGTCTCCTGCACTAATCACTCGCGATATTGGGAGGTTGCGGGTTAAGTGCCCTCTACCCGCCTCTATGCTAAGATGGGGACTAGAACAGGTGCCTGTTATTCACCTAATTGGGAGGAGGGGATATATACCTCGGGTGGGGACTGGTTCAGTGTCGATTATTGTTTGTTAGTACACGAACCTGTGTGGTCTATCGCTTGTGTACATTACCAGTGTTTAATTTGAGTATCATTAAATATATTCGCTTCATCTGCATCCTGCGCCTGTCTCCTACCTACACCTTGCATCCAGCGGGTAACAAAGCACAGGGTTAATTCTCCCTGATTGGATCGATCATGTTTCCCTGCTATCTGATTGTGTTTGATGTCCACTACACTGTGAAGGTTGATATTCGTGTCTCGTTAGGGGCTGTGCCAAAGGCCCAGCCTGGCACACACACACGCACAGACACACACAGAATCATTGTTGTGCATGCACACATGCATACATCCACACATCCACAAACACACCACTTGTCGCTCTGCTTTTAAAACACAGATGAAGCACCACTAAGACAAATGTACAAATCTACCCTACTTCTCATCATCCTAGACCTCCAAGAAGCAGAAAGAGACAGAGACCTCATGACGACATCCCGTCTCACGTCGAACACTGAGCTGTGGTTTAAATTCCTGTAAGTCCTGGAGAAGGCACTGCAAGTCAACAATTTTCTTTCTAACTTGTAGGCTTAGTACAGTACATATCAAACAGGGGTAGCAGTGCAGTACTGACATAGACTAGAGAGAGCAAAAACTGAGAGTTCAGCTGGCAGTCAGAGCCAGAGGAGCTAACATGCCATGTTTCAGAGAAAAGATATCAAACAAATGTTGGATTTTGAAGTTTAAAGCGCATGTCTCCCGGAGGGGGTGAATTCCCCTTCGTTTGAACTCTGCATCAGCTGACACACTGCCCCACTTTTCCTCAGCCTTCCAAATGCATTATGTGTTTGATTTAAATTCACCCAGTTAAAATATGCCACCCCATCTGAGAAATTATTGCAAACTGCCTTGCTCAGACACAAAATTACAAATGTTTCAGTTAACTGGCTTGTGGACTGAAAATAAACAACATTTCTAGAAACAGGTAATAGGTCAGGATCTCTAAAGACTAGGACGGGTGCCAGTGAGTGTCAAAATATTTGATCATATTTGTTTGAATGAAAGATTAAAGCAAAAAAGACTGAGATAGTTCCATTGACCTCACTAATGTTTATTTCATGTATACTTTGACAATGTAAGTAACCTAACTTTCCATGTCAACAAAGTCTTTTGAATTGAATTGAATGAAGGGGGTCAGATGGCTCAGCGGTTAGGGAGTCGGACTAGTAGTCGGAAGGTTGCCGAGAGTTGGGAGTTTTAGCTAATGACGATCAATACCTACCTCGCAAACATGAACTTCATTATTATTAGTAAACCTGCAACCCACATTATGCCCCCAACATGCAATTATATTATATTTCTCAAAAGGCAAAAAAAACTAATAAATGTGCTTACAAGAACAGATGAAAATTAAAAACAAGAGCACCGCTTCAACAACCATGCGTACATCCCTTGTTCAGAGCAGGCACAATAGGCCAGAGCATGCACACTAGGCCAAAACGGGCTAGACGGAGAGAGTGGCATTGGCCCAGCCCCGCCCTGGGCCGATGCGATCGTTAGTGGATGTACGAGATTGGGGAGAGACCGGTTTGACTAACCAGCTGATCTGGAAGATGTTGCTGATAAAGAAATACCAGTGTGGTGTTCATCACATAAATAGTTGCAGACATGACGAAACCACACAAACACAGATGAACTGGAAACCCAGGTTGAAAAACAGCCAGTGTAATAACTCCAAGCAGACTGACCATAAATACTAAAGCATACATCATCACACCTAAATATATAGAGCAAAGCTGTCATGCTATCACAACCCATGTTTACAAATGTCTTCACTATAGTGGCAAACTAGGGCAGAGAATATTTTCTGTGTTAAATTTAGTAAAATGCATGCACTTACGCACCCAAGGAACAACATCTAATCACGGGACAGTGTTCGGTCTAAAGAAGTGCTATTGAAATCCATTCTTTTTTTACAAAAATATTTTTTGTTTCAGCTGTAAACAAACCTCAATAACCACTTTCAATCACAGCCTCTTCTACCCTGGAGGTTTCTTAGTAGGAAAAGGGCTCTTAAATTTGCATTTTACCATTAGTGAACACATGTTGTTAATGAAAAATGTGACAAAGAACATTTCGTCTGATTGATTAGGCCTGAAAGATAAACAGGACAAAAAACTTCTAGAAAGAAGAATAGTTGGAGCATAACTGGTCAGTTTGTTTTCTACAATCTAGTTTCCTGTCTAATCTTGTATTAACTTTCAGAGGGATAGTCATGCCTCGTTGCCCAGGCATTAGCCCCTAACGGCAGGAGGCTCATCAACTTAGACTCCACACAATACAAGCGTGCCCAAGCTTGATATCCTGAACCGTGGCAGATGACTGACTCTGACAACAACCTGACTCAAAAAGAGATAAAGACCTTCGGGCTGAAAGGATCCTTTTACAACAACAGCTGAATGTGTCAGCTACAAAGGAGAGGCTTGGTAGCAGTGATGTAACTTCTGGGTGTACCTAGGTATTTATCTATTACCTTTCACATTATCTGTTACCTGGAGTACATGTATTTATAAATATATTCTAACCATGACAACCAGTTAGGGTTAAATAGTTTGTCATGACATAATACCACGTGAGAAGAACAGGTATTTCTTATGATTATTGTCTTCAATTTCTGATTCAAGTCTCAGAAATTGTTGCTCAGAAAGTAATGTAAAGATACCAAATCTGAACACCCAAAAAGCAAACAAGACATTCATAGATACATTGTGGCTATAATCAACTCAAAAATACAGAAAATTAGGCAGAAACCTAGAAAGGAACCAGAAATAGATGGAAAACTGACTCTGCACTAGCCACCCCATAAGTTAACACTATAACCAGACTGGACTGATGAAAACCAAATGTGAGACTGTGACACAAGATGTAATGTAATACTCATCTAGCGGTTTCACTTACGACATCCATCTGATACTGTGAATTCTCACTCTTACTAGAAATGCAGCTATTACATTCCCAGTGGTTAAATGTTCTTCACAAAACCAGTGAAGTTCAAGAAGACAGTGGGTCTTTGATGCAGTCATGCAACCGTGTTTATGTGTAGCCCTCGGTCTCTGAAGTTGCATGTTTTCTTAACTATTTGTGTCTGGTTGATCATAAAACCAACAAGGAAACAAGGACTAGGGATACAGAGATTGGACAATAAGTATTTGATAGTCATTGCAGAGAGAAAGAGCATCCGTCAACAGCTACATGTCCCTTTTCAAGAGTGCCGCTTTGGGAAACATGACCATGACAACACAGTGCTATCATCGGACCCCAGGGTTTTGGTTCGTTGGAATGCTTTTCCCCCTTACAAAAGTTTGATCTGATGCATGAAGCAGAAGTGATAGAGTGAAAAACAGAAATCAAGTGAGATTTCTATCAAGCATGTGATATGTGGACACTGTGGCCTCATTTAAAGCCTAATAGAAAGTGAGTTGACGGAAACTATACAGAGCTGCTATGGTGTTGCAATAAAGTCCTGACCACAACTTTGCAAGGTTTGCAAAAGTTTTTTTCCAGGGGCATAATCAGTTCTGTAGTTGCAGGCCGAGTATGTAGACCTGTCTGTAGTCTGTAAACCAGTCTGTAGTCTGTAAACCAGCCTGTAGTCGTTAAACCAGTCTGTATTCTGTAAACCAGTCTGTAGTCTAAAAACCAGTCTGTAGACCAGTCTGTAGTCTGTAAACCAGTCTGTAGTCTGTAAACCAGCCTGTAGTCGTTAAACCAGGTGTATTCTGTAAACCAGTCTGTAGTCTGTAAACCAGTCTGTAGTCTGTAAACCAGTCTGTAGTCTGTAGAACAGTCTGTAGTCTGTAAACCAGTCTGTAGTCTGTAGAACAGTCTGTAGTCTGTAGACCAGTCTGTAGTCTGTAGACCAGTCTGTAGACTGTAGACCAGTCTGTAGTCTGTAGACCAGTCTGTAGTCTGTAGACCAGTCTGTAGTCTGTAGACCAGTCTGTTGTCTGTAGACCAGATACTCTGTAGACCAGTGATTTCCAAATCATTGATGAATTTTCTAGTTGAATGTAGTTGTGTCAGGTTGACAACTTCAGGGCCTAAAGATAAATTGACTACCTTAATTAAGTTGATAAGTAGAATCAGGTCTGCTTGTAGAGGCAGGGATTTTATAATAAATGTTTACTATTAAATGTACAAGGGTAGAGTACAATATATAACCCTCATACTCAAAGATGTCCCTAGAATCCAGGTCGACTCTATTTTTGTTATTACAACCCTTTAATCTGGGACATATTTAGACCTGGGACTGGACACCAGGTTGGTAATGATGAGGTAAAAAAGAAACCAGCAGGCTCCGTCCTTGGTAGGGTAAGATTTGAGTATCCCTGGTATATAGACTTCTGCATACTTGTGGTGACTTAGAGACATCCTTGACAAGTAAACCATTCATGAAGACCCAGAGCACATGAAATACCTTGAGATATGTTCAGCCTAGTCAGATGTGTTGGTACTGAACTTAAACAAAAGCCTTTAAACCATATACATCTTGAACTGAAGGACATTCCCTTGAACATTTCTCACTCCAGAAAAACTCTGTGCTGTCTGCTTGACCTTCCAACTCACCTTTGAACCAAGATGTGAGGTTCAAGGTTACACGCGCAATGTCCTTCAACACAGGCCAAAGGGTTGGCCTGAGGTGACTATGCAACCAGACTAAGGCAGTTCCAAACTGGATAGGGAGAGGTCATTGAAACCTAATTGGAATTGAAACCAAGAAAAGCAGAACTGAAAAACAAAGCAGACAGATCGCAATGAGTGCCAGTAGTAATAGCTAGAATTCCATGGATGAGGTTCACAGGGAGATGAGAAAAGGTTTGGATGGAGAGAACAGCTTTTTGACAGCATCCAACCTTGTGACATTCAGCTGTGACAGACAGCCCCTCTCTGAAAGGCTGGGGGGCGGGGTCCTAAATGCCAGCCCAATAAATGTCTGAACCTGCCCTTTTAACATAATGACCTTCTCTGCTTCACTAATATTGCTCCTCAGGGAGACCCTAGTTGGGACAAGCTGGCAGCCATTTGGCAGAGCACAAGTGTCATTCCCTCGTTCTTCATCTTCCTTGCCTCTCAACCACTCTGAATTTCACAACAATCTCTCCATCTTTTCCATACATTCTTATCCCAGTCTCATTTCTTTCGCTCTCTGCTCCGTCTTCTTTGTTCCAGTTTTCCATAACTCTACTGCCATGGACATTGAGAGTGTCTGTAAATGTGTCCATTCTAGACACGTAGCATCAGCCAAGCTGAGACGTTAGGCAAAGGCTTCTGGCCAGGCCACTCTGGTGAAAACACTCATTCTGACTGAGCAATGTGTTTCTTCTTCAATGCTGGCAAAGAGGGAGTCTGTCATTGACAAAACCTGTTGTGCCTTTTGCAGTGCTAAGAAATGTCAGTGGAACCCTGCATAAACGCATTGTGTGAGTATTATCTTATTTAAATGAGATCCAGCTTCAGATATATCACCAGTCTGTTCTACAGGTGGCCTGAGTGTGAATAAATCCCCTCTGTTTATTCAGTTCCTCCTTTTTCCCGTCCTCACTCTTGCCAAGTTGTGCTGGGGGGGGGGGGGCAAGCAGCTGCAGACTCAAAACCTTGCTCTCACATCCTCCTCTAACTCTCCCTTTGAGAGATGCTCTCTACACTTCCTTCGCCAGCTCCAGGCTTTCCCCCCTGGCCCGTCCTGGCTCACCCCAGCCAGCTTATCTCTCCCGCTAGGCACAAAAATCCAGGCAGTATATCCAGGCTCGATTGCTTTAGCTTCCCCCGGTTTACCGCCTCAGGGTAGAAACTCCCGTGTTTGTGCAGACATGTGAGCCACTTCACTCATGTTCACGCACATCATACATGTATACCAACACACCCAAAGCTGGGTTTGAGAATGCGTGGCCGGAGGGCTCTGAAATCGAAGCAAAGAGAACCTTTGGATAACATGAATCAGGACAGGTAAGCCCTGCATAATATCTCCATCCTCCTTTGACACCTGTCTATCAGGGACTACCTGTTGGGAAAGTGATGTATGTTTACACAGGAGAAAAAAATTGTTCTAATGCAAATCACGCTACAAATCTTGCTTATCTAAATAAAAGAGGTCCATACTGCATTTATAAAGGTTGAATAGTTCCTTGC
This sequence comes from Umbra pygmaea, assembly GCA_016801145.1. NCBI lineage: Eukaryota > Metazoa > Chordata > Actinopteri > Esociformes > Umbridae > Umbra > Umbra pygmaea. The sequence continues at coordinate 46,947 of JACXGM010002428.1, forward strand.
CCCCCTGGCCTTTGCTCTCTCTCTCTCTCTCTCTCTGTCTCTCTCTCTCTGTCTCTCTCTCTCTCTCTCTCTCTCTCTCTCTCTCTCTCTCTCTCTCTCTCTCTCTC
>JACXGM010002429.1:0-32430 GCA_016801145.1 Umbra pygmaea
TGTGTGTGTGTGTGTGTGTGTGTGCGTGTGCGTGTGCGTGTGTGTGTGTGTGCGTGCATGTGTGCACATGTTTTGTGCATTTATGTGCATATGGGTTGAACTAAGGCCCTGTTGATTATTGTGATTTTGTTGGAATCTTCTTTAGGAGCTATGTATTAATTTTAGTCAGGTTTTTATGAAGTGGCTGGCTATTGAAAAGCAACCCAGATAGGGGCTCAATTCAAACTTTTGCTTTTGTATAGTCAATGAGCTATAAAAAAAAAATTCTTGATATAAAGAAAAACAAGAACAAAGAGGCGCAATTAGGAATTTTGGAAAATAAATTTGAGATTCAAAAAAAAATATATTCAGTTTTTGCCTCTTCGTGACTTTTGTATTATGAGCATATTCTACTAACTTGTTGTTGTTTTAATTTTCATATGTTGCCTAGTGTAATGAATAGTTAACTCAAGCCACTTACTAACAAAATCGGAATATAAATATAATGTTTTTCTTCTTTTTTATTTTACCATTATTTATCCAGGTAAGTTGACTTAGAACAATTTCTTATTTACAGCAACAACCTGGGAGCAATTAGGGTAAACTGTCTTGCAATGACATTTGGCTCAGTCGGTCGGGAATCGAACTGGCATCCTTCTGACCTCAAGTCTGACTCCCTAACCACTGAGCCATCTGCGCTTCCTTTTTCATGTTCAGCAGGTCCATTGCACACACTCACACAGATGCACACAGACCATACATCCCCACTATTAAGGTAACTAACTCCCCAACCTTCCCACAATGTGGTTCAAGTCCTGTTGTTGGTACTCTCCATCTTGTGTTGTCTCAATTCACTTTGTTTGGCTATTTTATTGTCATCTAGTATCCAAGGGCAATTCGCCACATTTTCCTTCTTTATTCCTCTCTTTCATTTTGCCAGAAAGACCACCCATTGGGTTTGGCGAGTCCAGACATCCCAGCAGAATTATAATGGACTTGTCCTGGGAAAACTGCCCGTTGAGAGGCAGAGTATACAGAGAAATGCCTCACTGAAAAAAAAAGAAGAGAAAAAAATTTGGTCTCATTTCCGATACAACTCAGGAACATTAATCAGCACACTCCTGTTTGTCAGTGTAGAACACACACACAAATACACACAATGAGTGTAGCTAAGCTACAGTTACTACTAGCCTAAACTAAGTTAACATGGAAGAAACAACCATCGACCACTGTGGTAATATGTTTGAGGGAAGCTCATCACAGATAATTGAAAATCAATTATTGATTAACTCTTTTCTGGACTATTTATGGTCCACACCAATTTTTGCCAATTTGGATGTAATTTCATCAAACACCTGACATCATTGTTTAGGTTGACTCTGCAAAGACTGACTCTGGTTGCTAATACATTATTCACAAATTGTGTTTGGTGCCATTTGGTGGGGATAAATAACAACAAACACCATTACCTTATGAGAGACGCATCTCAACTGTTCACAGTTGACATTTGTCAGATTCCTAATGTTTTTACTGATGTCGAAGGGAAACTTGACACATGATACAATAGATTATTATTTAAGTAGGCACCCTCTTTCAAAACTCGCTCGAAGACAGAACTTGCAGATAATGTGTTGCGAAAAGTTCTTTGATGTCTGTTGATCTTCAAATCGAGCAAAAAACTGATCCCAGATTGGTGTTTAAGGGAAACTGGTCAAAATGTCTTCCTTCATCAAATGTTCTTTGCATTTCTTTGTGAGTGGATGGTGTGAAGAAAATGGATTGGGTCTCTTGCTTTTGGATGTTATAAAAATGACCATGGCTACATTTTCAATGAGTCACATTACCACTAGCTTCTTGAAGGCACAGCCTCTACTGTATTTGTCTGATGTCATTTCCAACTTGGGTTTGCTAGTAAACTCTTAACAGTGTATGACATACTGATCTGATGAAATCCAATGTAAGTTGTACAGTACAGATGTCTCCCTCCCAATCTACACTATTACTGAAAAGCAAATCCCCAAAATATTTTAGGAAAATAGGACTTGTACGTGTATATTTCTGCATAACTGTGTGCCATTTTGTGTCTCACATAAAATGTGCACACAAACAAGAAAACAAGCCCTAGACAAACACTCACACTCATGCACAAACACATGGTCCATATACACAATAGAGAGGACAAACAATACAGAGGACAAACAGGTTCTTATGGCTCCACTTTTATTTTGCTTTCTCTCACTTCGTTATTCTAATATACGTAGACACATGAAAGAGACAGAAATGTCAGAAAGAGGAGAAACGCAACATGGAAACCACAGTTAATACAAAATCAACAGAACGGTCTTTGTTCCATCTGTGTTCAATAACACAACTATAGAGTACACACATTATTCACAGACAACATGTTGTTAGCATGCATTTTCTTCATTAATGTTAGTTCCTTTTCTGTGCTCCGCCACTCCCATTCTCTCTTTAGTGTAGCATCCCTGGCTGTTCCCCTGGTACCGTACTGCCCCCTCACCTCCTTGCCCCCGGTCTGGAACACTGTGGAGAGTTACTGATGGATGTATCTCAGGGGGTCTCAGAAGGAGGGGGCCAAGGTCTCACACATGCTGACTGCTGCCGTGGTGAAGAGGCTAAGAGGGGAAGCTGTTGGCCCCAAAAGCAGCTCAGCGTAAAGAGGCTCGCGCCTAAAGCTCACAACCATGCCCACCTCAGATAAGGTTATTTAATTCTACATTACAGAAACGCAAATATCAGATGTGAGATTCATACACACCGCTAAAGGTCAGTGCATAGCAGTTTGTTCCGGTTTCAGCCCTGTTGGATTTAGTACACAGCGTCTTGTACGGCACAGTATCATAGCCCTGGATTTTGACTGACGTCATTATTTGTCTTTCATTTGACATCTCAACACTTCATGGATATGTGCACTGCCTCTCTGCTTTTATGTTGTCCAATTAAAATGGGTGTGAATGCACTGAATCTGCATGTGTTTTTCTATTGGTGCTGCTTTGGTAATCAGTTCTATGCAGTCAGCTGCTGTGGTGAAAGCCCACACCTGATTGGTGATAACGTGTCCACAGCTTAATCATATAAGCTGCCCAACTATTGTAAATAAAGAAAAATCTGCTACAATCTCTTTATCAGTGTCCAGAATCACTAAGTAGACATCCCAACCCTTCTGCAAGTTGTGACGACCTTAGTTACACACCTCACAAAAAAACCTTTCTCATTATAGTTTCACATTTTAATTCCTTTTTTTCTGACTAAGACTGAGGTCATAATAGGCCTTTTTCAATACAGATGCTGGTTCATGACTGCAAGCAGACGGCTAGGTAGTGAGATACAGCAGAATGTGTGTGGGAGAGAAATGGATCCACTCCACTTGACGTGAGGACAGAGATGTCATTCGAGACGCTGCTGCTAACCAACTGTGTAGGTGAAGTTCTTTCAACGTGAAGGTAGGTAACGTTCCCCAATAGCGACTGATTGTGTTTACAATGTCATTGATTTATAAATTTGTGATGCAATCCAATCCCTTCTTTTTTGCATTGGCTGGTAATGAATAAACAACATTTTTTGGTGCAGTTTGTTTCTCTTAGCGATGGGGTATAAATGGTCGGGGAAGGGTGTGGACATACATCATCCCAATAGGTCATAATAATACTGGCCTGGTGACCTCATTGTGTGGGAAGCCTTCAGGGCAGGGAATAAATGAATTCAAAATAGAAGCTACCTAGCATACCAAAAATCCTCTATCAACACTTAAATTGAGGAAGACCCTATGAACATATGTGATGAACATATTCAGGAACTGTAAGGAAATTGACATTCTTTTACCTACAGTATGTATTTGACTGGTGATACCATAGGAACTGACTGGTCTGTGTTTAGGAAGCAATCCTGTAAATGAATCTGATAATTACGTGATAGTTTAATTTGCACAGTATATTTCAAAGTTCTTAATAATGAGTACATTGATTCCTTAAAAGGTTGTTCGTGTGCAGTGGTTTTGTTTTGACTTCAACATAATTCTCTCATGTTCACCTTCCCTGATGAAACATTGCATTATATTACATAGAAACCCTACAAATTTTGCATTAATTTGTTTGAGATACTTTCTGAAATTATGTTTACAGACATCTTCCAATATTCAGTGTGAAGGAATCACACCGCTGACAAACTTATTTGATAGTTGGAGTGTTTCAGAGAATACCTTCCAAAATGTGTGCATACATTTTTAATATAATTCTCTGTAAATTAAACTGAACTGTAAGAGCTTAATTTTTCAATAAGTTCATTTTATTGCAAACAATATAATACAAAAGATAAGATTCTTTAAGACAATGGCATGTTTTAACTAAGTAAACCAGAATGCACTTGCATTACAAAGATGACAACATGAGAACTAAGATATTGAATAGAGAATAAAGAACAGAACTTTTTTCAAAAACAAAAAAGTATGTTGATGATTCTATAGAAAAACATCTTTCAGTGGCAGCCACTGCTTCAAACAACCAATAAATCCACATTTGTTAGAATGAATACAAAAACTTCCAGTTTATCTGTTTTTAGACATAAGATTACCTTGTATCATAATTATAAGTAATCTGTACACAACTAGATCAAAATAACAATTTAAAAAGAAAACCTTTACAAATGATAAATAAACAAATATGCTTATACAATTTGTACCACATTAAAACAGCTAACGCATTTGCGGAAATGTTTCTGTCATTTTAATTAGTCTCTGCTGAATTAAAAAGGAAAAGAATGCACCATAGTTATTACTTTTCAAATAAAATTAATTGCTAATGAATAAATAAAAATGTTAAGAATGAAAGGAATAAGGGGTGAGAGGAATGACTTGCTGGAGGGGTGACTGCTTGGGGTCAAAGGCTACTTCCTGTTTCTCCTGAGACAAGAAGTGAGATATCTAGGCTACGTCGCATCATTAATGTAAAGAGCCTTCACTGCGCTTCAACAGGCACCTATGGCATGTAGGCAACATAAAGCATTGCTAATTCGCATCTAGCTACACAGAAGGTAAGGCCCCTGGTGTAAATGTATGGCACTTGCTAATGCAATTAGCATTCCCAACACAACTTGAACTAACGTGTGCTAATGCAGCAACCACAAAAAGTACGATAACTTGCCTAATTCACTGATGACACAGTCACATAGTAAGTCACAGCCAAATTAACTAATTAAATACCACCTTTGCTCAATTCCGAAGGACATTCTCATCAAAATTACAATAAGATATGTACATGAGAATCAATGCAGAATGTTTTGGAAGAGAGCAGGCAGTGTTAGTAAAGGGACTATTTTCTTTTGACTTTCTGTACAAAAATACATCTGAGAAGTAAGGACCTAGAGAATGATGTTCTCTTTAAGTGCCTTTCCTCATAAAATGTGTAAATCCCCTAAAAGATATAGTACAAAAAACAAAACCACATACATAGTACATACTAAAATATTTAGAACAAATATGTCCTCACAGAGGATTCCTCTTTCGAAAAATGAGTTTCTCTTAACATTATATCTAGAAAAATATAATCACAACTCCGAACATTTAAAAAAGGCACTGCCGTGAGCCGTTTTCTGAAGGTAATACATTTATAATACTTTAAAAAAGTAATTAAATGTTTATTTCTATTGGCGATAAAAAGGTTTGTTGGCGTAGGGGGCCTTGGAGGCTACTGAGGATTCTGGGAGGAAGAGTTTCTGGTTCAACATGGGTTTTTTACGAGACAGTCTGTGCTGAGGTCTAAGGGTGGGTGAACTCTCACCTCTCAGGGCCTGGAGAGCTGCGTGTAAACAGGCTGCTGCTCCCAGTGCTGTGGGCTGTGGGTCTGGGCGGGCACTGAGGGGACTCCGGTGGGGTCGGCGATGGGGGTGTACATGGGCCTCTGGCTGGGGTTCATGTAGCTGCTGAACGGGTAGAGCCCTGAGCCTTGGCCTCCAGTGTGGCTATAGTAGGAGTTGGTGCTGCCCTGCTGGTCAGAATAGTCATACTGGGTGCGGGTGATGGAGGGGTAGGACGAGGCGCTGTAGTGCTGCAGGTTGAATGAGCCGTAGGTGATGTGCTGTGGAGGGGAGCCCTGCTGCTCGCTGTAATGGCTGGGGCTTAGCTGCTCCGTCTTAATCTGGGTGGTTCTCCCCTGGCTCTGCCCTATCTCCACCCCACTAACCCCACCACTGCCCAGGGTGGTCATGGCGTGCTGCTGCTTGGACATCCAGCTGTGGCTCCCGGCGCCTGCCTGGCCAACGGAGCCAGCAGCAATGCTACCGTAGCTGCCTGTATAGCCCACCTGGGCGCCGTTGATGCCAGGCATGCCAGGGTGGCCGTGGGGGGGCAGATACTGGTCGAACTCGTTGACATCGAACGCCTCTATGTTGGAGATGACATCGCTGCTCAGCTCGCCGATATCTACGTCCCGGAAATCGATGTTGAGCTGACGGCCAGTGCCTTCTTGCAGGGGGCGGCCTTCACGCTTCAGGTCAGCTTTGCCTGCAGGGAGGTCTGTCTTGGGGGTGGTTGGGGGTGTCGGTGGGCCCTGGGTCTGGCCTGGTTGTCAGAAAAGAAAACAAAAACGATTTTAGCACTGTACACAGTAATGAAACGACTGACAATTGATGCAACCAGGTAGATGAAAAAGATGCCGTGAAATTGAGAATGTGCAGATGAGATTACATTTCCTCGTCATGATAGAATGGGCTTTAAAAAGGAAGCTATAGTCGGCAGAGTAAAGACAGTGGGAGTTTTGCATGATGGCTGTAAAAGCCACTAATCATTGACAGGTGTGCCAGTTCACGAGGGCCCTAAATGCACCGAAAGAATGGGTTTGGAGAATAGTGGAGATATTTCAAATATGAAATATATCAAATGAAACGTTGCACTTTTCTGGCATAATAAGTCTTTATGATTTAACATATTACGTTCCAGAACAAGAATAGACAAGAAAAGACAAGAATAAAAGTATAATACGAAAGCAGTTTTTTACCTGAATGTTCAACAGGGGAATGCACTTCGCCCATGCTAGACGCGGGGGAGTCTGCTTGCTGGAGCGCTTTGAAAATGGCACCGGGAGAGATGTGAGTTTGGTCGCCTTCCTCAGGCTCACTCTGTCCGTTCTTCACGGATTTTCTCCTTCTGGGCTGGTACTTGTAGTCGGGGTGATCTTTCTTGTGCTGCACCCTTAAGCGCTCTGCCTCCTCTACGAATGGACGCTTCTCGCCTTCGTTGAGTAATCTGAATGAAAGAAAGCACCGCGGGTAAATAATACATTTCTCGAAGTGTTGAACAACAAAAAACACACACTGTATTTTGAATTATAACAGGCAACTATAATTAAGGTCATCACTTAATATTAAGCAAATTATACGTACGAGTATTACGAATGTTATTATTTTGGACTATTGTTAATATTACAGGCTAATCCAAAATGTTAAACGTTTATTCGAATCGAAATTACGCACGTTAACAAAGTGCACATGCAGTATTTGAAGGCTAAATCAGATCTTACAAAATAACTGACAGTACACACTGCTATTTAAGGTCAGTATAAAATGTGTCACTACCAAAATTAAGTGAACAAAGAGTGGTCCTGTGTGGCGGCGGGGGAAACTGAACAGAATGAGTCGAACATACCTCCAGAGTTTGCCAAGTGTTTTGCTGAGCTCTGCATTGTGGAGATGTGGGTACTGGTCCGCCAGTTTTCTCCGGGCGGCTTGAGCCCACACCATGAATGCGTTCATGGGTCTCTTGACATGGGGCTTGTTTTTGCTGGAACCGTTCACTCGGACTGGCATTGGAACCAGTGTCCAATCATAACCTTTCAGCACCTGGGAAACAGCTTCCCTGATACAAACGGGAAACTTGTCTTGGTCATCCTTCTTGAACTCGCTTAGCACACCGTCCGGGCCAAGTAACAGATGATTGTCAGACGGCCTGGTATTCTCTGTGTCTGAACTGGAGCCAGACGGACACGGTGAGCCGACAGAATCCTCAGACATGCATGGGCTTGGAGCGTCAGAAAGACACTTCTCCTGTTCGTCTGTCATCTTCAGGAAGGGATCGAGTAGATTCATGCGAAAAATTACCGCTACCTATAATTGCAATGAATATCACTTTTATTTTAAATAAATAAATTTAAAAAATCCTTCCTTTCAAGACGTTAGAATTCCACTTCTGTTGGGCGCACGGGCTGCAATGACTGTCACTGATTTCACTGAGTGCAAACTAATTGACTGAGCTCTCTTGCAAACTGTCAAAATATTAAATTCAAGTCCTTTCAAAAGTCGTCGATTTAAACCGCCTTTTCTTGCAAGTCGATGGAAATATGCACGGTGCAAATGTACTCTAACTTATTAAAAAAATTAAGTATATTTCTGACATCAATGCGCAATGTAACGTTCGTGTCCAAACTCCAAAGCCTGTGAGAGAATTATGAACACACTTCCAGTGCGAAGCCTGCTTTTATAAACTGGTCCCTGAAAGGAAGGAAGCGATTGGGTAGAAAGTTTTAGGAGGCGTAGAAGAAATTTGACTCTGTGCTCTCCCCACTCAGTAGTCAACAAAACACAAGTCGTTTAATTTGGATAATTAATTACAATTTTGCTGACAAATACGCACATTGGTGCCACTACTGATGTGTTATTATTACTTTATTAAAATGCATTTTGTTTTTGTCTTGATTTTTACATTTTGTGGGTTAAGATTTTCCTCACAAAAAGAAATAAACAAACGTTCATGCATACCGTAAATATCTGGTATAGTAGTCGTCCGTATTTCATGGATCTATCTTTCAATATCAAACTCTAGGCTTATTCAGTCTATTGTCTTTATTATATATATATATATATATATATATATATATATATATATATATATATATATATATATATATATATATATATATATTGTATGATTGCATTTTCAGTATAACAATACATTTACAATGATGTTGATATTTATGCTGAAATGGATACTAAACTAGTTATTTCATAACAATATTTAAACTTTATTCATGATATGTCGTCCCAATTACTCAGGATAATACTTGTATTGGTCTACATTTGTCAAGAACTATTAATAGACTATATCGAGAAACACAAACGTCTAATTCATTGAAACCTGTTTGGCCTTAAGGCTACCCATGCTGTATTCTTTCTGTAACTTGATTGAAATTGGAATCTAACATCTCTCTGCACAGCCAACACGGTGTGTTATCCCCAATAGGGGGAGACAACAGTCCAGAAAGGATCTGACTGGCCCCATTAATCCAACCTGTAGAACCTTAGAAATCCAAGTTTATCTTCATAAGATTATGTTTAAAATAGTAAAAAACCGTGGTAAAATTTGTTGTTGTTCTCACTAAATGTGTCATTGTAGAAACAAAGTTATATCGTCAATAGCGCTAAATTAATCCAAATTAAAAATCACTTTTTCAGTCTGTATATGATTTAAACTTTTACGGGTCAATTACATAACGTTGTTTGAATCAACCTGTTTGAATACGGGCTGGGAGAATATTAATTGACAAATAGGCCAACAAGTTTATTTTTTAGAATCTTATACCTTTACAACTCTCTCCCTCTTCCTCTCTCTCTCACTCCCTCCCTCTCTCTCTCTTTCTCTCTCTCTTTCGTTCTCTCCCGTCTTCACTTTTTCTTGCGTTTACAATACTTGGTCGTGTCTAATGTTGATATTAAGGCAACGTTTATATAATAATAAATGGTTCAACTTCTTAAACGTATATTAAAATTAGAATAGTCGTATGAATAATTATGATGTGTGTACAATAATAAAAGGAGCCTCGCAGCAATTTAACCGTTAAACAACATATAATAAAGACTCTCCAATTTCGATCATGCATGAAATAGAAGTGTCAGAGCTGAAGCTATTAACGACACTAAAGCACAATTGTACAGTATATAATAACTTGAAAAATACTGCCATTAAACGAAACAAATATGTCGCAAGCAGTAATGTCTACCTTGTTGGGTGCGCGCCACATCTTCTTTGGTCCACGACAATAGACGCTTTGTACAGGGGATTTTGTTTGTAATCTGGGTATTTAATTTTAGAAACAAATCCGAATATCAAGTGGTTCACATACACTTCCACTAGTTCTTCAAGTTGAAATAATTCACATATGTAAGAATGCAGATCTATTTATCAATATTGATAAACAAATATAAGTTAATGTACATTAATGCATGTTTATATACTGTATGCACTATAGAGAGTTTGTTGAAATCAAAATGATGTGAAGGAAGAAGGGTCAATGGAAACCGAAATCACAAACGGACTGAGGGCTGGATTCAAACTCACACAGAAAATTAAAAAAACAATTGAAATCTGAGGCTGTTCCTTGTGTGAATTTCATCACGGCAACTCATAATGTGACTCAGTAGTGTGTACAATATGGCCTCCACATGCTTTTATGCACTCCCCACAATGTCTGGGTATTCTCCTGATGAGATGGTGGATGTTGCACAAGGGAATCTTCTCCCATGACTGGATCAGGGCATCAATAAACTCCCGGATATTCTGTGGCGGATACACTGATTCATAAAATCTTAGAGGTTGACAATTGGATTCAGGTCTGGGGAATGTGAGGGCCATTCGATGCCTTCATCCTCCAGGAACTGCCTACAGACTGGCCACATGAGGCCGGGCATTGTCCTGCACCAGGAGGAACCCAGGGCCCACAGCACCAGCGTAAGGTTTGACGATGTGTGTTAGGATTTTATATCGGTACCTAGCAGTCAGGGTACCATTGGCTAGCACATGGAGGTCTGTGTGACCCTCTTAGGATATATTTCCCCAGACCATCACCGCCAAACCATTCATGCTGGTTGATGTTGCAGGCAGCATAGTTTTCAGCACTGTGTCTCCAGGCATCTATAACATATGCTCAATTTGAACCTGCTTTCATATTTGAAAAGAACAGGGCGCCAATCGAGCGGCACAATGATGGGCTGTGAGCACAGGTCCCACTAGAGGATGTCGGGCCCTCATGCCACATCATGGAGTCTGTTTTTGACAGTTTGGTCAGAAAGATGCATACCAGTAGCCTGCTGGAGATCATATTGTAGTGCTCTGGCTGTGCTCTTCCTGTTCCTCCTCACACAGAGGAGCAGATACTGGTCCCGCTGCTGGGTTGATGCCCTTCTATGGCCCTGTTCAGGTCTCACTGTGTAACAGCCCATCTCCTGGTATCTCCTTCATGCTCTTGAGACTGACACAGCACACCTTGTGAAGATACGTATGGATGTACCATCCAGGAGGAGCAGGATTACCTGTACAACCTGAATAGGCTGCAGGTACCGCCTCATGCTACCAGAAGTGACAAGGACACTACAAAATGAAAAACTGAAGAACAATTAGTTATGAAGCATAAGGAGAGTGCAATTGTCTGTGGCCACTACCTGTTAAACCCTTCTCTTTTGGGTGTTGTCTTGCTGTTGCCTCTCCAGTGCACCGGTTGTCACTTTCATTTGCACCAGAACAGGTGACATTGATTCACAATTGCTTATGGTTAGTAACTGGAAAGATTGACACCCCTGAAGTTTAATTGACTTTGTGTTATATTGTGATTATTGCATTTTCCCTTAATCGTTTTTGTGTTCACAACAATGATACTTTTTTGTAGTTGTTTTATTTTGGCTTTCACCAAACAAAGAGTTGAGTGTCTATGTGTTTGTTTCATGCACTTTTGGTAGTGTGTATCAGAGACCTGTCCGTTTTTCAACCATTTACCAATCTGGTTCAAATTAAACTATTTCAAGCATGGTGGTGTTAAAAGGTTACAGTTAACTACAGGAAACTCGAGAAGAGTCAAGCTAGTTACTTCTATATAACTAAGTGCTAATGTATGTGTCTGTGTGTACATTTTGTTTGTGTCTCTGTGTGTAAAGTAATTACAGTAGCAGTGCATGTTTGAGTGTTGATTATTTTGTAAGAATGTGCTCAGTTGTAAATTTACTGTATGCAGATATCTTACTGCCAACTTTCCTTATAGCTTTTGATACATAGTAATTACAAGATGACAGAAAAACCAGTGTAATATTCTCATTCATATTTAATGTTTACAGTATGTTTTTATTGCTTACAAAGTGTCAGATTCTTTGATTATAACCTACCACTGGCATTCTAAAACAACTTGTCAGTGGCCTACTGTATTAATATGTTGGTTAAGTGCAGCATATATGCAAATATATCACATTAAAACATATCAGAAAAAATGCTCAAAATGTTTTACTTAAACAATAATAGTCCACAATAGGGCAATGTTATACATGGTAATTAACATCCAGGGGCCTTGATCTGGCAATGCAATTAAAGTCAACCTGATTGGCCTGTCAGCCTTACCTGTAATTACAACGCTTTGTCTCATTGGCTAACTTGAAGCAGTGCCAGCCAAGCGAGTCGAGCCCTCTGTCTGTCAACTCGAGCTCGATGACATAAGCCACAGAAATGCTACACCCCCAAAATACATGTTGGATGGATGGAGTTTAGGTTGTTTTGGTCTCAGCCCCAGTTAGAAGGTATAATTATCTTGATTTCAGAGCTCATCAAGGTAACATGACTCTAATACATGCACTGATGGCCACAAACCTTTGAGCTATTCTCCTGCACAGCTTGTCAGGCCGTTTGTTCAAGTGCTGAGATTGTGATGTCCTGATTATAACTGTAGTAACTGATGGAATTTGAAATGTTTACTCCTATACATACTTCATTATCAGTGGATTATTTTTATTCACAAAGTTGAAAGGGAGATGCATTTATTATGTTGTGTTGTCCACTAGCATGGCGTGTTGTCTTGTACAGTCATCTTGTTCTGTGTACAGTATGTTGTACTAACAACTAGCCTGATCCATGTGTTACTGTATTATTAACCAACCATATTTTTTCTCTCTTCAACAAGCCCAGTCCAAGCAAGTTATAATATGAACTAGCCTGTTTATTGAATGTTGTATTTTCAGTCTGGTCCTATTGTATTATCAACTAGCACTAATCTGAGTATATTGTATTAGTCAACAGATTTGTCCATGTAAGCAATACTTCTGTTTTGCAATGAGGAAAAGTTAGAATTTTCCATCAACATTTTTCATCAACAGGCAGTTTGTTATTGCCTATCAATTTTAATCCTACATTGTAGGATGTGCTTTTTTGTGGTGTTGGAATGATCCACTATATGCCCAAAAGTACAGTAGGTGGACACCCCTTCTAGTGTTTGAGGAGAGATATTTGCCTCATGGTATTTTTCAGGGTTTGGGCTAGGCCTCTTAGTTCCAGTAAAGGGTAGTCTTAAAGGACAATTCCAGAGTAAATACCAATACTTAATATGATATTTAAACGTTACCCTAGAGTGATTTATGTCAGATAGAGTGCTTTTCCTGTTTTTTTCTGAAAACAAACAAGAGTACAGTTCGGGGGCTTCTGTATTGGATTTTACTTGAAATGGCTATTTGGCTACTAGCTAGAAACCACAACTTAAAACATTTCCAACAGGGTCACAATATTGTCCCAGAGCTATAAACCCTACATCACTTTATTAGGTAGAGATTTAGCCAGAATCTGCCACAGACTATTTTGTCATTTTTCATCCGTTCCTCCAAGTACAGTATTTACACAATCACAACTAGATACATTGAAGCTAATTGCTACATCCAGGCAGACCGAGTGTTTGACTGAAAACCCCAGAAAACAAACTACTTAGCATGTTAGCTACTCACAAAGTACTATACATTGTATTTCGGTCATTATTTCCAAACAATTCCACCAAAAAGATTACAAGCCCCCTGGCTCCAAATAGCACAGAGTATTCTGTGAGGCATTTTTATTCATTTTATGTTTTTTCATCCAAGTATTTACACAATCACATGTAGCTAAATATGCTACCCCCAGCATGGTGATCAGCTCCTTACCTGTGATAGTTTGGTTCTCCGTCTGGGCCTGCTTGTTTTTTCCAAAACACTTTGGTCCATGTCAGCGTGGAAACTCGGTTGATCTAACAAACAGATGTAATCATCTTCTTGGCTGGAAATGGTTGAAAGCAAAAACATATCCTTGTCCCACTCTTTACAAAAAACAATGTCTGTCTCTTGTTCCCATCAAGAGCTCGACCAACACCTGCAAGAAAGATTCAACCAACAAAGTTGGGAAGGAGCCCTTCCCATATTCATTCCTCACTGTATTTTCAGATCAAACGTATGGTTGGAAATAACCAATCAATAATATTTGATCAATGTTGAAATTGTCCAGCTCTTCAGGTATTTACTCACTTGCACTCGCCATTGTTGAAAAAAAATCTTGCTCTAACTCTTTGTATAAAGCTCTGTAGCTATTTACGGGAGAATGAAATGTGTAATATTCCCACACAACAAGATTCAGGCTTGTGACATAAACGAAATAGGAATACAAATGAGCCCTGCCTGCTATAATTTCAAAGACTAGTTCAGTGATGTAAACAGGATACAAAATTATAAACATACGGTGGCTCGTTTGGGAACTTCAGAATGCATTGAAAATGTGTTTGTTTTACTAGGGTGTCGCAAATATGACCTGGAAATGATTTTGAGGTGTTTGATGGCTGGAGTGTTCCCTTAATGCTACAGGATACAGACATTTTAGATGGTTGGTGCTTCCAAATTTGTGATAACAGTTTGGGGAACGCCCTTAACTGTTCCAGCATGATTGTGCACCTATGCACAAAGCGGGGTCCATAAAGACATTGTTCAATGAGTTTGGTGTGGAGGAACTAATGGCCTGCAAAAAGCCCTGACCTCAACACCATTGAACACCTTCAGGATGAATTGGAATAGCGATTGCGAGTCCATCCAACATTAGTGCTTGACCTCCTCCTACCTGTTCTCATGGCAATATGTGGATAATGGTATGTAATGGACATTTTGCCGCATTATATAGACAGACTTATGGATATGGCAATTCAAATGTGAACTTTTTTACGTATTGAACGGCCATTCAACTGGAACATTTCCAAGAATAGACCCTTCGGTTACAATTTAATGTACTTGGGGAGCATTTAGTTCAGGCATAAAATGCTGGGTTACTGAGGTTAAGTTTAGGGTAAGGTAAGGTTAGGGTTAGGTCAAGTTAAAAGTACTTTTTTTACATTTTGTAAACGTACAAGTATTACGTTTCCATGACTCCAAAAATGTAGATGTGTACAAATTTCTTGTTTTGTACATTGTTTTTACAAATCACCATGACAACATCCTGTGACATTATGAATGATTTTTGCTGAATGGGCTATAACACAAATTTTATTTTTAATCCAATATTAGGTGATACCAAGGCAAATTTTCTGATACGAATACCCATACCAGTACCTTTCAAAGTCTGATTATGTACATGAAAAGGGGATATTGGCCTGTGTTCGCTGACGGCTGGGCGTGTGGTTGGATGTGGCGGTGGTACATTGACCAATCTCATTGGGTTTGAAATTCTACATATTGCTCCCTTAACATTGAACAAATCAGTTATTTAGTCGTAAATTTGGGGAACTTTCACAATTTTAATCAAAATATTTTACATAACTTTTCTATAATGAGTATCTACTTTCATAAATATTGCTCTCCAGCTTTTAGAATGAACAATTTGACCTGCATATTTACCTTGACCTTCATCTATATAACTTCTAAAAAGAGTTGATTTCAAACAAGCAGCACCTTTTGCTTCACAGCTACAGTTGTGCTGTCAACTAGACCCTGGGTGTCATTCAAGTTAACACCTACAGTAGTGGACATTTTCGGCTTGACATGTGTAAATCCAACCCATTTCTTCCTGCCAGGGATTGTAATGCCCTGCCGACAGCCCAGGTTGTGGAACCAGGAGTGTGGAGACAGCCTCCGGACCAGGCAGAGAGTGTGGTGTCCCGCAGACATCCCATACTGGTGGGTAGGAGGGTGGAGGAAGAGAGGGTGATGTACATGGGCCATCCGCCTGTAGACACTAGCAGGCCTTGGGAAACTTCTCAGCTTGACTTCGAGCCACAGCGTTAAAAATGTGGTGCAAATACTAGGAGTAAACTGCTAAATCATGTCTTCCAACCATCCTGGCTCTTGCAAATTCCACGGTAAATGTTTAAGATGACCCGCATTTTCTTTTTGAAGAAGGGTTTGTTCGTGTGACTGTGTGTGTATGTAGGTCGGTAAAAGTGTTTGAGTATTTGTATGTCTATTGTTTAACTGTAGCTGCATCTCTGTATTTGAGATGTTCTGTGACTTTTTTATCACCAGCTAACATAAACAACATGCAGACGCTGTTGGTCAGAGCACAACAAGATTGATATCATTATAATTCATTATATCATTATAAAAAAGAAAAGAAAATATTTTGTGGTCTAAGTTTGGCTTAGCTGCTGCATTCGGTGCACATGTACAGCTGCAGCATGGGTTTGACTCCAGCCCTCTGCTCTTTTAACCGTGTCTCCTTTCATTACTGTCTCAATCTAGTAACAGGTAAAACTGCCTCCTTTACGAGACTACGGTTTGAATCCTGCTCGCATACCTGCCCAGGGCTTCGGATAGGGTTGTACTGGAATATGGGTGCCTTGCCATGTCACATAATGCTCTAGTGACTCCTTGTGGCAGTTTGCGGACCAGTGAGCTCAACCGAGGCAGAAGGATGGAGAGATCCTTTCAGCACATAAGCCTTATGTTATAGACATCTTCGTCAAGCAAGCAGCATGGTCAAAACCAGAACCGCAATGAATGGCTTCTATAGAAATCCACTGCACTGAGTCTTCCAGAAGTTTTCTGCAAAGAAGCAAAGCCCTAATCAGGAAGTTTATGTAAAAAAAAGAAAAATGAGGAAACTAAAGAAAATGTCCCAAAAATATAAATAAAAAATAGAGAAAATACAGAAATATAAAAAATACAGATACATTTCCTCCTGTGTTAACATTCAGCAACCACGCTCCTTTGGCAAAGATCGCCTCATGGATATATTCATGTACACCCCTCACATTTTTGTAAATCTTTGATTTTAACTTTTTATGTGACAACACTAAAGAAATTACACTTTGCTACAATGTAAAGTAGAGAGTGTACAGCTTGTATAAATGTGTACATTTGCTGTAACCTCAAAATAACTCAACACACAGCCATTAAGGTCTAATCCGCTAGCTAAAAAAGTGAGTACACCCCTAAGATAAAATGTCCAAATTGGGCCAAATGATCAATTTTCCCTCCCGTGTGTCATGTGACTCGTTAGCAATGTTGGGGAGTTGTTAACTACAAGGAGCGAAGCTACTAACTGAACTACATTTTGCAGCAAATAGCTGTGTAGAGTGAGCAAAAGCTACACTGTGTCATGAACCTGTCATGAATGAAGCAATGCAGCTTCTTCTTATTAGATTACAAACAAAATGTGTGCATTATCGCCACCTGTTGTTTAATCACGCGTCTTGCGGCTTACGGTTCACTGACGTACAGAAGTGGGTTGACAATTCAAGTTCGACATACCCATGCTATATTATTCATGATGGAGCAAGACATGGCAGCAGAATATTTGAGCATTGTGTGTAATAAAACAATACTCTTTGAACTCATAATTGTGTTGCATTGTGTTAAACAGAAAATATTTTAGGCTACTTAATACATTCCTCAGACACTTTTTCAGTTATTTATAATATACATTGTTAAAAAAAAAATCGAAGTAGTTTCAATGTAGCTAGCTACTTTTTGATAGTAACTTGTATTGTAGCTAACTACTTTTCAAAAAGGGTAGCTTGACTGTAGTTTAACTACAATAACTTACAACTAGATTGTAGCTTGTTAAACTACAGTTTCAGAGTAGCTTCCCCAACACTGCTTGTTAGTGTTAAAAGGTCTCAGGTGTGAATGGGGAGCAGGTGTGTTAAATTTGGTGTTATCGCTCTCACACTCCCTCATACTGGTCACTGCAAGTTCAACATGGCACCTCATGGCAAAGACCTCTCTGAGGAGGCCTAGGCTATAAGAAGATTGCCAAGATCCTGAAGCTGAGCTGCAGCACAGTGGCCAAGACCAAAAAGCGGTTTAACAGTCCAGGTTCCACTCAGAAGAGGCCTCGTCATGGTCAATGAAAGAACTTGAGTGCACATGCTCAAAGTTTTATCCTAAAATTTGGTCTGCATGGCTGTCGTCCCAGAAGGAAGCCTCTTTTAAGGATGATGCACAAGGAAGCAAACAGCAAACAGTTTGCTGAAGACAGGCTGGATTACTGGAACCAAGTCCTGTGGTCTGATGAGACCAAGAGAAAGTTATTTGGTTCAGATGGTGTCAAGCATGCGGTGCCAACTAGGTAAGGAGTACAAAGACAAGTGTGTCTTGCCTACAGTCAAGCATGGTGGTGGGAGTGTCATGATCTGGGCCTGCATGAGTGCTGCCAGTGCTGACAGTTCATTGAGGAAACCATCAATGCCAACATGTATTGTGACATACTGAAGCAGAGCAGGGTCCCCTCCCTTCGGAGACTGGGCAGAAGGGCAGTATTCCAACATGATAACGACCCCAAACACACCTCCAAGATGACTACTGCCTTGCTAAATAAGCTGAGGGTAAAGGTGTTGGAATGGCCAAGCATGTCTTCAGACCCAAACCCTATGGAGCTTCTGTGAGGCATCCTCAAACGGAAGGTGGAGGAGCGCAACGTCTCTAACATCCACCAGCTCTGTGATGTCATTATGGAGGAGTGGAAGAGGACTCCAGTGTTAACCTGTGAAGCTCTGGTGAACTCCATGCCCAAGAGGGTTAAGGCAGTGCTGGAAAATAAGGGTGGCCACACAATATTGGCACTTTGGGTCCAATTTTTACATTTTCACTTTTCATTTTTGTTGCCAGCGGTTTAGACCTCAGTGGCTGTATGTTGAGTTGCGTTATTATTATTAATATATTGTCATTATTATTTAATTATTTTGAGGAGACAGCAAATTTACACTGTTATACAAGCTGTACACTCACTACTTTACATTGTAGCAAAGTGTCATTTCTTCAGTGTTGTCACATTAGGAGTTATAATCAAATATTTACAAAAATGTGAGGGGTGTACTCACTTTTGTGAGATCCTGTACATATACACTGAACAAAAATATAAACGCAACACTTTTGTTTTTGCACCATTTATCATGAGCTGAACTCAAAGATCTTAAGACTTATTACGTACACAGAAGGCCTACTTCTCTCAAATATTGTTCACAAATCTATCTAAATCTGTGAGTACTTCCCCCTTGCAGAGATAATCCATCCACCTCATAGGTGTGGCATGATTATTGCACAGGTGTGCCTTAGGCTGGCAACAATAAAAGACCACACTAAAATGTACAGTTTCATTACACAGCACAATGCCACAGATGTTGCATGTTCCCACACAGTGATTTAAAGCCACAACAAGTGGATTCAGCAGCATGGCCAGCTCCACAGCCTAAGGAATTGCAAACAATTCAGTAGGATGCGGAGCTGGCCTTGGTGCTGAATCCACCTGTTGTGGCTTTAAATCACTGCATGGGAGTTGTCAGTTTTGCAACATCTGTGGCATTGTGCTGTGTGATGAAACTGCACATTTTAGATTGGCCTATATATATATATATATATATATATATATATATATATATATATATATATATATATATATATATATATATTCATTTTTTGGAGGTATTTTATATTATTTGTATTGACACAACATTGGGAAAAAGGTATGTAGAGGGAAACAGATCATAAGGGCACAGACAGTTAGCCAAGCCAGGGCTTAAGCTCCCATCGCCAGGGGACATACGTGCTCTGGAGTCAGAGTTTAGATCTCTAAACCAACTCCGGCATGGACATTTTATTTTCATTTGTTTTTATTAGAGGCTGGCCTTGGGGATGTGTGTCGGGGGGGTGTAACATTTTATTTGTGTACAAATACAGTATAGTTCCATCACTTGTACTCAAACCACTGTATAGCCCTAGTAATGTTATCATGAAGCCATTTTGTTCTGTTTCCTAAATGAACACGATCAAGCCATTGCCTCTGAGAGATCCTTTGATCTTTGTTAGTCAAGGCGATCAAGGCAATGAGGTGTGTCCCACTGTGACTCACTAAGGCATACATCAGTCAAATGTTGCATTGAAACATCTTTTTATTTTTTACAGTATAGTTGTAATTAGCTCAGTGGGTTAACACAGTCATTATGCAGCACAGTCTTTATTAAGTCCCGGTGGATCACCTTTCTCAGTGCAAACTGACCATGGATTTCAGATTTTTTTTGGATATGGATATTCTTGTATCCATGTCAGTTCTATGACTAGAAATGCCCATGTCCTAAGCAAAAGGTCTACATTTCAAAATCTCAAAGAAATATAAAAAAATTCAGTAATAAATTACACTAAATGCATTAATGCTATAGCTTCCAATTATTCAAAATATATTGAATGATATCACAGTGGAATGGAATCACAATCAAATGTAAAATTAATCTCATAAATATATTCTTCAAATACTGTATTTTTTTAGAATTGGATTTAAGTTTAATAAAACAACTTAAGAAAAAAAGGGTTGTATACAACTACAATGAAGATATTATGAGATTACCACATAAAAATGATATCCTGAACAACTCTGAAACAAAACTTGTTAACACCAGTCTGGATTGGATGACAGAGCAATTGTTCAGACTGTGAACCTCCACCAAACCACATATTGTCCAGATGGAGAAGTGAATCTTCCCATGAGTGTCAATCCTGTCAAAACCCCCCCACGAGCAAGTACAACTCCAATTCAGAAAAAGTTGGTACAGAATGGAAAGTACAAAAAAAGAAATTTGAAATTTCATTTTACCATGTACTATATGGAAAACACATTATTAACACATTATTTGATGTTTTAATAACATAACACATTTCAAAGTTTAAATAACATAAATGAAGTATACTTATTTGTTTTTGTAATTATAATTTATAAAAATTATTAATTTGATTACTTATTGAAAGTACAATTTTAATTGCTAGTATTTTTGTATATTACTTAAAAAAGATGATTGATAATATTATATTTAAAGTGTGTAATGAAGGTGACACCAGTTTATTCGTATACTATAAATAGGAATCTTGCTTTTTTGTTTGTTTCAAAAAATTTTTCTACAGTTCAAGTTCTATATAAACACTGAGAGTGTTACTTTAAAATTCTCAGAGTTGATTTAACACTGGTGATTTTGCTGTGCAGTCGATTCAACTTAAAAATAATGAATTCAAATGACATGTTTTGATAGAGTAAACTAGTCAGAAAATAATGAAAAGTTAATATTTGTGCACTTTTATATAGCCCTTTTTATGTCAGGAGTGGTCACAAAGTGCTTTTACAGATACCCAGTATAGAATCCCAAAGAGCAAGCAACAATGTGAAATTGAAGCACAGTGGCTAGAAAAAACTCCCTACTAATTTTGCTTCCCAGAAAGAAACCTAGAGATGATCCAGACTCAGTGAGGTGCCATTCCTTTTCTGTTTGTGCCGGGTATAAAATTTAAGAATTAATATCCAATTAACCCTATAAGATCAGCTGACGTTCTAGAGTGTCAAAAGCTCTATATCAAACGAACCACATGCTAGCAACTAAACTTGGTACCGATGAAAAGGGGAAGATCAGACAAAAAGAATGAGTGGTGGCTCATTCATGTGGGTTAAACACATGCCTCCAAGTCAGTCATATTTTTTAGGCGGTCGCCTATTTTACTAAACACATTACAGACAGGAAGTAGGAAGTGAATATGACAAAATAAAAACTCTGTATTGATGTAGGACATCATCCTGCATAACATCAACACTTTTAAAAAGTGAAAAATGAATGGGATTTTAAAAAACGTATAGAAATAAAGTAAGAAATGGATGTAGCATTTTGATGTTGACTTGTTTACATTGCCTCCAAACTTTGCACAATGGTCCAGGAGCCCTGGGGGCTTGACAATAAGCAATAAAAAGCCTTATTCATTATGGTTTACATGCTTTTACATATAAAAACAACATAAAATACATACGTTCTTAAGTTTTTTGGGATTAATATTTAATAAAACATAAAATTCAATGACCCAAGATGTTGGATTTCATTTCTCCATGTTGTAGCCATGGGCCTGCATGAGTCCAGAATGATAAGGCACTTCACTGTAGGTCAAAATATGACCTTTCTAGAGGCCAAAAAGTCAACTATGTGCCAGGTGGACCTAAAACCCCTTAGAACTTGAATGGTTAAGGCCATGTGTACATATCTTTCTGCAGAATGATTCCCTCACAGATGTGCAAATTACCCATGCCATGGGCACTGACACATCCCCACAGTATGACAGATGCTGGCTTTTAGACCTAATGCTGATAACTGCTTGGGTGGTCCTTTTCCTCTTTGGCCCGGAGTACATGAGGCTATATTTTTCCAAAAACTATTTGAAATGTTGACTCGTTGGACCACAAAACACGATTCCACTGTGCTGCTGTCCATCTCAGATGATACTGAGCCCAGAAAAGTCAGCGGCGCTACTAAACAGGGATGAAGTATGGCTGCTGCTTTGCATAGTAAAGCCTAACCTTGCATCTGTGGATGCAGCGGCAAATGGTGTTACTGACAAAGGTTTACCAAAGTGTTCCTGAGCCCATGTCAGGATATCATTACAGACTCATGATAGTTTTTAAGACAGTGACGTCTGAGGGATTGGAGATCACGTGCATTCAGAAGTGGTTTTTGACCTTGCCCTTTACACACCGAGATTTGACCAGGTTTCTTGACACTTTTAGTTATATTGTGCACTGTAGAAGGTGATATGCCCCAAATCCTACCATTTTGTCTTTGGGGAATGTTGTTCTCATAGTTTTGGATTATTCACTGATGCATTTGTTGGCAGAGTGGCAAGCCTTAACCCATCTTTGTTATTGAAGGACTGGGCCTTTTTGGAGGCTCCTTATATACTATGATTACACAATTCCTCAATTACCTGTTTCACATCACCTTATTTTAACTTGTCACACCACTATCAGTTCTAAATTGCCCCTGTCCCAAATTGTTAAGAATCTGTTGCATGCATCAATTTCAAAATAAATGTTTACTATCAAAACACTATGCAGTTGATTGGGGTAAACATGAAATACCTTGTGTTAATATGTTTTCTTCAAACAAATTAACATGTACATTAACAAATCACTCCTCTTTGTATTTATTAGCATTTTCCACACTGCCCCAGCTGTTTCTGAATTGGGGTTGTAGTAAAATCATCAAGGAAGTCACAAAGGACATAATTGAAGGAAACATGGATTCTGTTATCAGAGAATTCTGTATTGGAGCTAAGCTATCATTCTGTGAGCTAAAGGGCAGCTGGGTCAAGAAGCAACACAAGAATCCAAAAGACACATGCCATTCTACATCAGCGTTGCCTTGGCAACTGTTACTGGGGGAGTAAAATACTGCTTCTTTTCTTCTTTTGCCAGTTAATGCAAAAACTATTTTTCATCATCTTTCTGTACAATATGATTAAACTATATAATATATGCAGTTCAAATATTTTGGATGAAATATCCTCTCTACTGTAGATCTTGTTTTATTTTCTGAATATATATATATATATTATATATATATATAGCCCCGTAAAACAGAAAGTGGTATCAGAGATTTGTAATTAATGTAATGTTTTATTGTTAGAGTTAAACAATCAATGCCTTTAAAAGGGTCACCCAAATATCAAAATGTCCTTTCCTTGTTTCATGCTTTGGTTGTACTGGATTTCCCTAGCAGTGTTCACAAATGCAAATAGGTTTTGCATTTGTAAACACTTCTTGCATTAATCCCATCCAAGTTCTGGTACCAATATCATCATTAAATGATCATGTGGGAATGATGATCAAAACATCAGAAAGTATCAAACATTCTTTGTGAAGCTCAAAAAAGCGACTTCATTGACCACGATGCATGACTAATTGTAATATTGTTACCATGATTCTTAGGGTATTAGTGAAACAAAACCCTTTCAGTTTTCATGCATCATGTTCTAATTATCTGTCTCTGTTATGCTTTAAGAGGACTTTTAGATATTTTCAGATGATTTGGACACCAACCTAGATACCAGGATAAAATAAAAATATATATATGACCTTTATTTATAGAGAGAAATCAAGCTAAAAATTATTTCTACTTTTGAAAAAAAACAATAATATAATACATAATTACCAAAACATATACCGCACAGTTATGAAATACATACATATAAACAAGCAGTCACTGTAAAAAACCAATGATAATTTATCAAAGGTTTGAATTGTCTTCTGTGCAGCAGGATATCCTACCTCTTCTCATGGCAATATGTGGGTAATGGTGCATAAAATAAAATTTCACCACATTACTTATACTGTAGACAGACTTACGATATGGCCATTCAAATGTGAACTTTCGTACGTGTTGATTTGCTGTTCTATTTTAACATTTTCAACAATAGACCAATAGTTTACAATTTAAAGCATAGCATGCTAGGCTAGCGAGGATAAGGTTAGAGTTAGCTTAAGGTAAACTGACATTTTTACGTTTTGTAAAACTACGAGGCGTTACTTTTTCTCGTATCACCATGAGAACAGCCTGGGGTATCCAGTGTAAGGTTATTTTGCAAGATGTTCCATGGGTGGGGTGTGCAGTAGTCAAAAGCAATTGGACTTAACTCTAAACAAACCTGCAATATCTCTAGGACTAAACAGTCTTGAGAGCACATTTGATGACTGCATGTTTTCCAGTTTATTTTTGAGGTAAGATAGCATGAAGGTTTCTGCACTATAGTCTTATATACAAACATAAACCAACGTTTGGGCCTTCTGGAAGTTATCAAATCTCAGTGTGTATAAAAGACAGTGATGTGTGCAAAAGTTTGCAACAGTGAAACCTCAGATACACGATAGACCATCAGTAGTGATGTTGATGCATGCAAGTCTATATACATATCAAAATAAACTAGCACTCACTAAATGTTTGGATGTGTTTCTATGTGAGATTAGAGGCATGATTCTTTTCTCTAAAAGAAAGAAAAAAGTTATTCCTCACCAACTCAACAGTGAGTTCCTTGGGAGGTGTTTTGACCCAAACATATTATTGAATCCCAATTGAATCATTGCACATTGACCTGAATTAGTATGTCTTTGCGAGTCTGTCTATGATTACTTCTTGGCACCCTGGAAACCATGACTACGCACTCTATCTATGATAGAGGGTACCTCAAAAAAGTGCTGACTGAGACAGTTAGGTTGCCAGCACTACTGAAAAAGAGGCCAAAGGCTTGTTTGAGGTACCAAATCCGAGACCTGCTAAGAATTAGAGGAATTTGTACAGTGATACTTGAAGAGCGTGAGGCTGAGGAAAGGTATGCTTCGGATGATTGAGGGCTCAACATCACGCCTGTCTGCAATGTCTCCCTAGCTGTGCCAGCTGCCCAAAGCATGGCATAATGCCCTTTACAGCCCACCGGAACTCTACTTCCGCCTGCTTCCACTTGTTTGCTTTGCTGGACGCATGACTATTTTGTCGTTATTCAATCCGACGCGTGTATTTTTGTCTACAAGCGTGTGTGTGTGTGTGTGCACGCTTGACAAGCCAGCAGAGAGTTAAAGTGTCGTTTGGAGACACATCAGGGCACCATCTTGATGGATGACCAATCCTGAGTGCTTTTTCTCAACCAAATCTGAGTATATTTGGCAAACAGGAGTCTGTTGACCAATGGTATTTTCCTGAGGGAAAGTTTAAACAGGAGTTATGGGAAGGAAGGACATGGAAGAGATCTCTTGCTTTCACACCTTCCTGTCATTTCACCACTGCAAGTCTCCAAGGGATTTTGATCAAAGGCCTGGTACCTGGATCCTTTCTTGAATCTCATGTTGTTTTAATGGCACTAACACATGGCCTAACCATTCTCAAAATGTTTCATACTAACAACGTCTGTACTTCTCTGACTAATTGTTTTTAGGAGAAATATGAGAAGAACTATACAATACCACACAGTAAAATATAGCATGAGATTGAGTTTTGAACTCTGATCTATGTTTTTCACAATGATTATGGCAAATTGCTAATTACATAGATACCCAAACCACCCAAATGTTTACTACAATGTTACCCTTTGCAAACAGGATGAATAATGACATAGATAATGAAGACATTACTTACTGCCCTGACAAACTGCAGCCTTTAATAATTCACTAGACCAGACAGGTTTTACTGCGGCCCTATCACACAGCCAAAGCTCTGAGTACATTGACTCAGAACCTAGCTTTTACTGGCCTTCACCTTTCCAACTGTGCCTTACGGTATTTGCAGCGACACACTTTCTTATATATGTTCCCCTGCTGTTGCCTCCCAGGGAGATATCCCTACTGTAACGTAGGGCTTATCTCCACCATCCTGGCATGCAGTAAACTGAAACACCTTGGGCACTCATTGATACGCTATCTCCGGTAGAGGAAATACATGTCGAACCAGTGATACCCTGGTACCAATCATTACAGATAAACTGCTTTGCTATTGGACAGCTTCCAGCTTTAACCAGTAACCTGTTGTTCTATTGGTAAGGTTTGAGAAAGAGGGTAAGGACAGTGGTGGATAACAACTTCTACATACAAGCAATCCTATACACCTATTCCGTCAATTTATTGATTCATTTTTGACATCTTATTGACAAGTTATTGACATCTCAATATGTGAGAGGTCCTTGAGTGTCTAGAAAAGCTTCAGCCAAATGAAATATGTTGTTATTATTGTCATTATTACCCAATTTTGCAAAAGCAAACGTCTATTGGATTGCTAAGCATTTAGATAGATCCCTAATGAGTGAATGAGTGATTGAGTTGACTGGCTAGGGACCTTCTATTCCCCTGGATGAAATGACCTCTGCTCTGTCACAGTTCAAATGACAGAGAAATGCTAAGCTCTCATACCCTTTCACTGAAACCAGTCATTAGAAGTGAATGTGAAACTGCTAACCCCTCAACGTGATGACAGCCTTTCAAGACATCAGGTGTCACAGTCTTTGTGTTAACAGACATAGCCCTGCTAGCTATCATAACCTCACCTAGTTAGAAAACAATACCTTCTGTTTTCTGAGTCCGCAAAGATAATTAAAGTTAATATACACCAATCAGCCATAACATTATGGCCTAATAATGTGTAGGTCCCCTTTTTGCCGCCAAAACAGCAGCCCCATACACAACAAACTGTGAAGCACTGTGTGTTTTGAGACCTTTCTATCACAACCAGCATGAACCTTTTCAGCAAATTGAGCTACAGTAGCTCGTCTGCTGGATCGGAACACACGGGCCAGCCTTCGCTCCCCACGTGCATCAATGATCGTAGGCCACCCATTACCCTATTGCCAGTTCACTGCTTTTTCTTCCTTGTACCACTTTTGATAGGTACTGCAGACCGAAAACACCCCACAAGAGCTGCAGTTTTGGAGAAGCTCTGACCCAGTCGTCTAGCCATCACAATTTGGCCCTTGCCAATGTCGCTTAAGTCGCTACCCTTTCCCATTTAAAAATGTATAAATTTATCAGGCCTACTAGGTCTGTACATCAGGAGAAAAAAATAAGAGTGCATGTGTGTGTGTGTGTGTGTGTGTGTTTGTATGTTTTTGTGTTTTGAAAACGTGTGATGGCATTTGTAGGGGTCAGCATGCTTCAGTTTGTGTCTTGGGCATTCATTAGTGTATTTGTGTATGTTTTGTATTTTACTGACTCAGCTATATAGAGCGCTCCTAATGGCAACCACTCAGCATTTTGGATCTTCTTATGCTGTAGTTTTAGCCTGCTGCTTCTCATAGATGTTTTTATGTTACTATGCTTTCCCAAATCTGTAATGTGAGCGGTAACATGACATACAATCCTGTATGACTGGGAATTTTGTTGTTATAGTGTATTGTATCATATTTTTCATAATAAACCTATAATCAACCTGAATATATTAAGATTGCATTTGAGACAAAGTTGAACATGACACATGCTAACACGGTCTTACAATTGGTAATAAAGCATTTTGCCTACAGGCTGTTAGAGAAGTGTTCCTGGAGTGTTCAACCATCCTCCTCACCCACCCTTGTCTGCATTTCAGTCTGATGATGATGACAACAGGTTCTATCATGGAAAACCTGAACACAGATTTAGCGAAACCCACTTCCTTGAATATCTTCCACAGCCCAGTCAGGTATCTTGGTGAACAGCAGATTAGTCATTCATATTATTCTCTCTCCCTGCTAACCTTCAAACATTAGTAACTTGTTTAAAGGTAAAAACTAGAATTGGGCACATCCATACATTAAGGAATATAATATATAAATGTTGTATGAAAATTTGCCTGACATTTTAAAGTGACTTTTTCTACCGCTCTATTGGTTACTACATTATTGTGAGTAGGTGTTTTAATGTGTACAGCACAAAATCAAATGTTGTATGAAAATGTGTCTGACATTTTAAAGTGACTTTCTACTGCTCTATTAGTTACTACATTATTGTGAGTAGGTGTTTTAATGTGTACAGCACAAAATCAAATGTTGGCCTTCAGCTGTTTGATCTATAGAGAATCAATGTAAATTAATAATAAAAAAACGTGCTACCCTGGTCCAATAAATTGGTTTCTGCAACCGCACATTTTAGGAATAACATTTTTAGGGATCAATATTGGAAATCTTGAATTAGGTTTCAAGAAATCTATTGGAAATCTTTGCAGCTTTACGTTTTATAATTATGTTGGTGTTCGATCAGGGTACATTCCGTAGCATGCTATCGTGAGAACTACATTTTGGGGGGAATTAGTTGAATTTAAACATTTAGGGTTACTTAACAGTATGGTTAAAGTATAGAGTTAATGTTAGGCATCACATTACTGAGGTTATGGTTAGGGTTAAAGTTGTCTACAGCAATTCCCCAAAAGTAATAAAACAAACACATCTGGTCTCGTGCTGGAATCAAAGTTGTGACAATCGGGGTAAGAGTTTCTAAGCTTATTACACCTATCCTGACAACTAAACTCTATCCAACAACCCCACACTGGATATGCTCACAAATGCCTCTAGCATATGGGTAACAACAGTAACAGCCCTTGTCATGAGTTCATTTGTACTTCTGTAGACTTCTAGAAAACTGTTTCAGTCTTGTGGACTATCAACACTTGTACCTATTTCTCTCTATACATTTCTTTGTTTCTTTTTCAACCCAAGCTCCCAACATTTTGCCAAAACTCTGGTAGACTGGCTCTTTTTCAAGCCCAGATTTCCCCTTGAATTCTTGAGGTAAAATATTTTGTTAAAATAATGTTTTCCTTAGTAGGCTAAAAATAGCCCTGTCACAGATACACTTCACAATATTTCACAAGGATCTGATGTCATGTTTTCTAGAAATGTACCCTCCTTCTCGTCAATCTTTTTATCATTCCTTTATTCCCTCAACTAATCCTGTTCTTTCATCAGGGATCAGAGAGGTAGGTGGCCAATGAAAAGGGCCATTGTTTCTGCACAGTCACCATGACAGTAGTCTAGCAATGCCTGTTTTAATGAAGGAGTGATGATATCTGATTGGTTTCCAGGGAGTAGCACCTGCCTCTCTACGACTAGGCCATTCTAGCAGCACCACAGCCTGTACATCCACTAGATTACATTTAGTAAAATATATTCATTTCTTCACAGTTTGTGTCATATGTCACTTTATTGCTTAAAAATCATTTGAGGTTATGAGGTTATTGCTCACAATTTTTTTTTTTAAGAATGAATGTATGTATTAAATGTTTAAATCGATTTTGCTTAATTGTGAAAAGGTAAGGTTATAATAAAGTGCTACTAAAAATGGTCTTGATCTGGATTGGCCAGTTGAATTAAACTCTTTCATGCATAACCACTGGGGATTTTAGTATTAGACTGGGACAACTGGATTCTTACATTCAGAGGAAGGAGAGGTGAACTGAACAATAGCATACTTCAAAGTCTTTAAAACTATCAACCTACCAAGGTGCTAGGTGTATGGTTTTAAGTGATGAATTCCATTCAGGGAAACTATACATATCTGAAATTATTAAATAAACTGATACAAATGTAAGCTATGAATCTGTATTTTAACTTACAAGATTGAATGTTATATTTACATGAAACATTTTGAAAATTTGGTATGCATCACTAGTATCGTTAGTGGCACTGGATGATGTTAATTATATTATAGAGAGAGCCTCAATAAATAAATGAACCTTTATGCTCCTTGAACTGGAGAAATATATTTCCAATTGAAAACAGGCCTGGAATCATTTCTGACGGGCATAATCATTTGTAAATTTAGAAGGACCTTCATATATATACTGCATTTTTAACATCGGACATTTAAATAAGGGCACTCAACAGGGGTTGCTTCTCTTACAACCCTCCACTCGCTACTCCCTCCATGTCTCACAATCACTTGGCTAAGTGGCAGAGGCAGCGTGAGCTGGAACCGGAGAGGAGAAAGAGAGAGGTTAAGTTGAAATGTGTGCCAAGGACAATAGCGCGCTCTAAGAAGCTGTGTGTGTCTTCTCTCCTTTTCCTCCTCGTGGGGTTCTCCTGTTTTCGGGTCGGTGTCAGTGCAGACACGGCGGGGAGGCGCTCTCTAATTGGATGGCCCAGCGGTGGTGGCCCCAGGCCTCCAGGAGCCGGGGCTTCTGCGTTCTAATGTTACGCTGGGAGGAAATTGTCCTCCTCGATTTCCTGAGATCCAATATTTGAGAAGGGCAGCGCTGTGCCTGCACAGGGCATGATGGGAGGAAGGAACGCTGAGTGCAATAGCTTTATTAGATCTATCCTGTCTGCGTGCCTGTCCTCCTCTCTGAATACTATTCTGTCTGCAAGCCTATTGAACGGTCTGTCAGTGTTTCACTGTGTAGGTATGTATATGTACATTTGTATACTGTAGGTCTGTGTGTACATATGTTATGGTTGTTAGCTTCATTCGCTGATGATGGATCAGTTCCTGCTTATAACCTATAATAATTATTATAATTAGTATGATTTAACACAAAACATATATTCCGAAGTTCCTACACTGCAAAAAAAAAACTAGGAATACAAGTTATTTCCTAGATTTTCAGGGCATACAGTTGTATGCAAAAGTTTAGGCACCCCTGACAATTTCCATGATTTTCATTTATAAATTATCGGGTGTTTGGATAAGCAATTTAATTTTGATCTATCAAATAACTGAAGGACACTGTAATATTTCGGTTGTGAAATGAGGTTTGGATTAACAGAAAATGTGCAATATGCATCAAAAATGAATTAGACAGGCATACATTTGAGCACCTGTCACATCCAGCCCAGGGTGAGCTGGAATGGACACATGACCTAGGATGGACCTCCTTGTTATTTTATTTTTATATTGGGATCTTTGGGATTTATGGTCTGTTGTATATATGTGTTTAGATATTGAGGGGAGCTAGAGGACTGTTGGGGGCAAAGTGGTCTCCAGGGCCGGCCGGTGTGCTGCCAGGGCTTTCCACAGCAATACAGTCTCCAGAGCCCGTTACAGCACTGCATTCTCCAGGGCCGGCCTGTGTGCTGTCAGGGCCCTCCACAGCAATGCAGTCTTCAGGGCCCGCTACAGCACTGCATTCTTGAGGGCCGGCCGTCATGCTGCTAGGGCCCTCCACAGCAATGCAGTCTCCACAACGTTTTCACCACCATGGCCCCTTAGCGATGTCACCACCAGGGCCCCTTTCAGCGCTGATATCTACTGGGCCCCCAGCGCTGACATAACTGGGGCCCTCCTCAACACGCATTCAGCTGCCGAGGGTTGCTGCACCCCCTGGCTGAACCTCCTCCTTGGGATGTATTTAGGTGGGGGCGCTCTCAGGTACTGTGGGGGGGATGTTCTCCCCGCCCTTCCCTCACTTCCTTCTGTGTTGTTTTGGGGCACTCTTTCCTTTGTTTTTTGGGCCCCTGGGGTGGGGATAGCCAAAGTGTGTAAGCCGCTATAGAGCTTATGAATTCTGTTATTATCGTTGTGAGATTGCATGTAACAGACTGTGCTCAGCTATAAATATACCTCCTGGACATTTCTTAAGTAAAAGAACAACACACCATCCACCCACCTTGGTCTCCATCTCTCCAACACATCACAAAACGTGACAGCACCCTTGTCATTTTGTTGATTCGAATACCTGTAACTACCTAGCACTGATTAATTGGATCAAATCATTGTTTTGGTGAGCTCAGCAAGCCTTGAACTTCATAGACAGGTGCATCCAAACAAGAAAAAAGGTATTTAAGGTGGCCAATTGCAAGCTGTTGTTCTCTTTGAATCTCCTCTGAAGAGTGGCACCACGGGGACCTCAAAAAACTCTCAAATGACCTGAAAACAAAGATTGTTCAACATTATGGTTTAGGGGAAGGCTACAAAGAACTATCGCAGAGGTTTAAGCTGTCAGTGTCCACTGT
>JACXGM010002429.1:32530-47105 GCA_016801145.1 Umbra pygmaea
AAAAGTATATTTAAATTATACTCCAGTATTATACTTCTAGTATACTTATGTTTAACCATAAGTATGTATTCAATGTATTTAAGTATATTTGAAGTATACTTTCAAAATATACATACCAAAATAATATATTAGAAGTATATTTAGGATAAATAAAATACATTTCAAGTACATTTAAATATACTTTTTTTTTACTTGGGGAGGAACATAGTGAGGAAATGGAAGACCACAGGCACAGTTCTTGATAAGGCCAGAATTGGCAGGCCAACTAAAATATCAGAGAGGCAAAAGGGAAGGATGGTGAGAATGGTGAAAAACAGCCCACAGACCACCTCCAAAGACCTACAACATAATCTTGCTGCAGATGGTGTCACTGTGCATCGTTCAACAATTCAGCACACTTTGCACAAGGAGAAGCTGTTCGGGAGAGTGAAATGGAACAAGCCTTTTCTGCACACATGCCACAAACAGAGTCACTTGAGGTATGCAGACATACATTTGGACAAACCAGCTTCATTTTAAAAGCAGGTGCTGTGGAATGATGAAACAAAGATGGAGTTATTGGGTCATAACAAGGGGCAATATTCATGGAGGCTAAAGAACACAGCGTTCCAAGACAAACACTTAATACCCAGAGTATAATTTGGTGGATGTTCCATCATGCTGTGGGGCTGTGTGGCCAGTGCCGGTACTGGGATTCTTGTTAAAGTTGAGGGTTGCATGGAGTCCACTCAATATCAGCAGATATTTGATAATAATGTAGAGGAATCAGTCACAAAATTGAAGTTACACCGAGGCTGGATATTTCATGAAGACATTGACCCAAAACACTGGTCAAAATCTACTCTGATATTAATGCAGAGGAACAAGTACAATGTTCTGGAATGGCCATCCCAGTCCCCAGACCTGAATATCATTGAAAATCTGTGGGGTGATTTAAACCGGGCTGTCCATGCTCGGCAACCATCAAACCTAACTGAACTGGAGATGTTTTGTAAGGAGGAATGGTCCAAAATAGCTTCATCCAGAATCCAGACACTCATTACAGGCTATAGGAAGTGTTTAGAGGCTGTTATTTCTGCTAAAGGAGGCTCAACTAAATATTGATGTGATATTTCTGTTGTGGTGGCCAAATTTACGCACCTGTCTAATTTCTACTGCTGAAATATTACTGTGTCCTTCAGTTATTTGATAGATCCAAACAAAATTGCTGATCCCAATTATTTATAAATGAACATAATGGAAAATGTCGAGGGTGCCTAATATTTTGCGTTCAACTGTATCTACTAAAATAAGTGTTATTATCTAATACAAATATAGTTTGTTAGGTAAATATGTCTTATCCTCTTAAGGATCAGGCTCTGACTGTGAAATTCTGCCTGAAAAACATACCCAAAGTTAACCTCTTGTTACGCTGGACCTGAAGCAAAGAGAAACATATGCTTGATATTTTTTTCAAGTAAAGACTTAGAAATTTGTGGATATGTAAAACATATTTAGAATAAGTGTACGCAGTAAATCTAGCACAAGATGAAAGAAAATACACATGTTTTTTTTTCTATATCATCTTTCAAATAAAATCCCATATATTGAGAATGGGTCCTGGAAAAAACTTCTTATCATGTTCCCCAAGGGAGGACAACATAAAGTTTTAGAATGATCGAGTCAACAGCCAAGGAGCTATTGACTACTTTTGTAAAATGTGTTCCAGGGTTTCCCAGGGTAGTCACAAGAATCAACCAAACATGCCTGAAAAGACCAGCTCATTGGCTGTCTACCCCAGATTTAATTCTGATGGTTCGGTCATGTTTTGATGGATTTACTGCCAATCAAGTCAGTGCTGTTCTGGTGAATTAGCGCAATCCGCATGTGAAAAGCCACAGCCTATGTCGAACATTTAGACAGCCTGGGGATTCTGATTCAGATATAATTCAACGGCTAAAAAACATTGTTTTGAAGGTCAAAAGTCCGGAAATAGTTTGTGATAGTTGTAGTGATCGTTTGTAAACGATACATTTTCCAGTAAAGTTAGATAAAACATTTTAATAGTTTTCACATAACAAATGGATTATACCAATGAAAACAATGCTCCCATTTCATTGCTGGGACCCTTTGGATGACAAAACAGAGAAAGATAGCTGACTGTATGTACATATTCTATTGTCAGATGTGGATGTAATAGCTGAAGGAACGGTTTGTTTACAATGTACTCACGTCACATTATTTTGTGGCATTTTATTCTTGTCATAGCTAAATTGGATATTTTAGCTAAATTTGCATGTTTCTAAGGGACACTGATCCTTAAGAAGTCATTTTAAGGATGGTTAGGTTTTTTACCTGAATACAAGATAAATAAACTTTTTACCCAATGGAACAAGGTTTTTAAAACAGGATTTTTTGCAGTGTACCAAGTTTCTACGAGTGAACGTGTAACCCCCCTATTGGTGTGTAATGTTGTGAAATATAATGTTTGGCACTGATCAACGGAGTTGAGCAGAGGAAAGGACAAACAGACTTTACTGACCCAGTAACTACAATCTTTAAAATCATACAATAGGATTTTCTGGATTTTCATTTTGGATTTGTCTCTCACAGTTGAAGTGTACCTATAATAAAATTATAGACCTCTACATGCTATGTAAGTAGGAAAACCTACAAAAGCGGCAGTGTATCAAATCTTGTTCTCCCCGCTGTACCTGTATCCATTGGTAACACCACAATTCTTGTTGTCGTAGATCAATTTTCCAAAATGGGTCGCCTTATCCCAGTCACGCAGCTGTCCAATCCCATGGAATTGACAGAATGTGCTTTTCTGCATGTTTTCTGGCAATACGGCTTACCTGACGATAAAGTGTCTGACAGAGGTCCCCAATTCACATGGAGGGCATTCTGGGATTGGCTGGGAGTGTCCATTAGCTTGTCTTCAGGGTACCACCCTCAGTCCAACGGACAGACGGAACGGCTCAATCAAGTCATTGTCATTTTCCTTCGTCAACGGTGTTCCTCTCGCCCTCGAGAATGGAGCATGTTCCTGCCATGGGTAGAGTATTCCCAGAATTCTCTAATCAAGTCCTCTCTTGGTATAACTCCTTTCCAGTGTGTTTTGGGCTGCCTAGTTGATAGCACTGTGGTCTCACAGCAAGAAGGTTCTGGGTTCGAACCCCGGTCATCCCGGGCCTTTCTGTGTGGAGTTTTCATGTTCTCCCAGTGTCTACAAGGGATTCCTCCAGGTGCTCCGGTTTCCCCCACCATCAAAAAACATGTAGGTTAGGTACTCCAGTCAGTGCCCCGGACAAAAGCATTGGCTTAGATCTGGAGTTGGTCACCGGGCGCTGTAAATGGCTGCCCACTGTTCCCTTGAGGGATGGGTTAAATGTAGAAAATACATTTTGCTTTGTATGTGTATGTGACAAATAAAGTACCTTTAGTTCAGAGGGTATGGCTCTCCACATGGGATATTCGCCACCAGCTGCCCTGCAACAAACTGTCCCAATGGTACATTGGTCCATTCAAAATCCTGAAACGCATTAACCCGGTGACTTACCATTTGCTCCTACCCTGCCAGTACTGTCTTCTTCTTCCTTCCATGTATCCCTGTTGAAGTCTGTATGTTACAGTCCTTTGCATCCACCTTCCCGGGCGCTGGTGGATCCTCCAATACCTGCTGGACTTGGAGGGGTATGGCCCAGAAAGAAGAGTCCTGGATACCCGCAACTGATGTCTTGGACCCCGAGCTTGTGGCCTCCTTCCACCGTGATCATCCGGACAGTCCCGCTCCTCATCCTAGGTGTAGGCCATCGTCACAGTCCTCTCGGGCATCTGTAGCCGCCCTCTGTGGGGGGGGGGGGGGGGCTCTGTCACGTTGTCAGGATCTAACACCTCTCTGAAACACACCTCCCTACACCGGTATCACTCAAGATCCCAACATTCATGAACGCATATCCATAGCCTGGTCTCAAGCACCAGAAAACTAAACACCTCTGTTCCTAACCAGTATATATACTTCCCAGATTCCTCCGCTCATTGTGAGGTATTGTCAGTTCTATCAACACAGCCTGTATTTCCTGCCTGATATATCCTGGTTTTACCCTATTTTCTAACCATGTTACCTGTCTTTGGATTTGCCCTGTGTACCTCTGCCTGTGCTTTATATATTCCACTCTAGTGTGCCGACTCCTTCCTGTTCTCTGACTTTGCCTGTGCTTATCCTCTTCTCCAGTAAGACCTATCTGTGTACCAACCTCTGCTTGACCCGACTACTTGAATCAGTGTACCAATCCCTGCCCGGCCTGACTACCCCAACTCTGTGCACCTACCTCTGCCTGGTCTGACTACCTTGAGTCTGTGAACTATACTACTGACTGTACTTGGTCCTCCCTACATGGATTGTGCCTTCTATGTTGTATTTGAAGAATAAATTATTATTGCTTGTCCTGGTTGATCATTAGAGTCTTTCAAAGTGTTCAGTGCTGCGTTTTAACCTCACTAGGAAGGCAAGCACCACTTGCTAGCTTGATTTTGGGACAGTAATTTAATACCTCAGATTATTTAGAGGTTTGTCAACCTTAGCAAAGTCCTTTACAAATCTACAGTAATATCCAGCTAATCCTAGAAGTTGGTCAGTCTTGCACACACTTCACCTTCTCTGGGTCTGGCGCCACTCCCGCAGCTGACACCCGATGCCCCAAAATTGGACTTCCTATAAAGCCATCCTTCAAATTTAGCTTATTTGGTACATACTTTTATCACCTTACACCATGCCTGCTGCTCCAGTTCGTAGAAGACAAAGGCCTTATCAACTTGCCCTTTGTCATTATATCCCAGTAATAATGTTTGTCCCCATTAGGCCATCTGTCTTGGCCAAACATTGGTCTTGGACCACCACAAATCCAGAGTTTGGCAAAACAACCTCCCCCATTTTCACTTACATTAGTACATACCCCAGAATTTCCAGGCCATTTGCTGTTAACCAGGCTTACGGGTCTTCCAGTAGAGTGCCCTGCCAACCACAATGCTCCTGGAAAAAGCTCTTTCATCATGGAAACTTGTGATCCTGTGTCTAATAAACAATGGAGCGGTACCCATACAGTGCAACTCTACCACCGGAATCCCCCTATCAGCTTCACAATGTTGTCCTTAGGGCCGCTAGGATCCATATTACCCACAGTTTGGCAGTTGTTACATATTGGTCTACCTGTCCCACAATATTGGTTAGTAGAGGGACATCTCGGCCTAGGAGCTCTTCGTCCTGGTGTCTGCCTGCTTGATCCCTCATTCCATTTGGGCGGTTGTTGGCTCGGTCCCTCATTCCATCTGGGCGGATGATGGGGGGTGCCTGTTGAAATTCTGCACATATTTTACTTAATTAACACTGGGAAAATGCTTTAAATTTAATTTAATTTGCTCCCGTAATTCCCTTTTTACTTTGTCCAATGGACCTTGTATCTGCTGTCCCCTTGTTTTTTTATTTTTTTTATTTAACCTTTATTTAACCAGGTGGGCACGGTGACAACAATTTCTCATTTATAACGGCGACCTGGCCAAGATAAAGCGAAAATGTTACACATAACTACAAATCTACAAGAATTACACAAAGGGTACAGTAAAGACGAAAGATAAAAAATACAGTCGAAATACAGTCTTGTGGACAGACACTGCACTTGTTCAAGTCTATTTCTATACACTTGTTCCCGTAATAGCATCTAATTGTTTGATAGAATTGTCGTCAACCTTCATGTTTGGGTCTGCCAATCCTTCAATGAATTGGTCCTTGAGAAGAACCTCCCTGATACCCCTGGGGTCTCTCCTCTTGAGCCTTGTGAAGTATTCCTGTAGCCTGAGTGCAAATCCCTCTGTCTTCATGGGGTTCTTGTCTTGTACTGAAAAACTGAGAGTCCAGGACTGATGCAGAGGCCTTGTCAGCATGAAGCTCTTCTAATTCCATAAATATACGTTCAGCTGTGTCTCTTTGAGCTAAAGGCAAAATTAC
Source organism: Umbra pygmaea (assembly GCA_016801145.1). Lineage (NCBI taxonomy): Eukaryota > Metazoa > Chordata > Actinopteri > Esociformes > Umbridae > Umbra > Umbra pygmaea. The sequence goes on from JACXGM010002429.1 coordinate 38,517, forward strand.
AATCTGTCATATTTCTGCTACTAAATTCCTGTGAGATATTTTGTAAATTAAAAACATGTTTCAGATTTTTTATCCATTCCCCAAAGCTAATTTCAGATTATTTTCCCGTAAATCTTTTTATATTTAGCTGTTTACAATTGTTGGCATCATCCTATAGCCAATCGGCTCAGTGCTAGTACGAGCTTGTTAATTCATCCTTTCTCTGCCCCTTCCAGTTTGACCAAAGAGTCCAAAAAGTGTATCTGTAGATGCTCTACAGATTATCTGCAGACTATCAACAACATTTTAACAAACTATCTACTAACCCTAACCCTAATCCTAACATTAACCCTTCCCATAATGTTAAGCCTAACCTAAACCATTACTCTAAAACATATTCCAAACTTACTCCTACCCTTAAACTACACAAATAGTTGCTTATCAACAGAGTTTGTTGATAGTTTGTTGATAGTCATATCATCAACAAACTATCTGAAGAGCACCTACAGATGGAATTTCGGACTCTCCAAATGAAGTGTAACCGACCAATCAATGCCTGCCGACCAATGCCAGTTGTATCGATCCCCTATTGGTGTGTAATGTAGTGAAAAATAAGGTTCGGCATTGATAACCGGAGTTGAGAAGAGGACAGGACAAACAGACTTTCCTGAACTATAACTACAATCTTTATTCGTCTTGAATAAGGTCTTATCTAAATGTCCAATGTTGTGCAAATTGCTTGGGATCAAATCAAGTTAGCAGTCTTCTCCTGAATGTCGCATCTGGGTGATAGAGCTGTATGTGTAGGGTTTGCGTGCAGTAGCAGAGTTGCCATAGCTGGTCAATGTCGTCTCAGGCGACGGGGCTTCCCTTCTCGATATGTCGCTCTACTCCAAGAGGCGGAGTCCAATGTTGTGCAAATTGCTTGGGATCAAATCAGGTTAGCAGTAATTTCCATTGCAGTAGCGGAGATGCCGTAACTGGTCAGTGTCATCTCAGGCGACAGAGCTGCGCTGCTTGGGCTATCTCTGCCTCTTCGTCGCTCTACCCCAAGGACAGCCCGATCATCAGGCAGCTCCACTCCCAACCTCCTGCAGAACAACATTTCTCTGCTGGACTCAATCCATTTCTTGGAAACCAGACAGCCGTCAACCAACATTCTAATATTGTAAAACTACAAAGGCATTTTGTATACAACAACGTTTCTTATCAAACTACATTTCCCATTAAACAAAAGATAGAATAACTGACCTGGAGACCAGACACCCGTCACCCAGCATTCCAAGAGAGACTGACTACACACTTCTTAGACAGGAGGAAAGGAAATCAAACTACCCACAGCTGTTGCCAACATATTGGGATTGTACCCCACTGCAAGCCTATTGACACACACACCTCAACCCACACATTCCCACAATTTAATATGTATGCACAATATTACTCACAGGGAATCACTATTAGTAATTAAGTATCACCCATAGAAAATAAATATAAAAAGTATCACTTAAGTAATATCCCATGTTGGCCTTTTCCACCCTGTTACAAAAATTCTGAATAACATCACCTAATGCTTGTACCACCTAAAGGATTAGCTCTCTCAAAACAGTCACTGTGACTGGAGGAATGTCAGCTGCTATCATTTTATAAATGACAATGTTTTGTCATAGTCTAACAACGTAACCGAGTGATGTTTACAAGACAGCCTCAAGTATGGGAGCTGTGGATGTCTTAATGCTGACTGTTCACTATTGTCTCATGCTAGACTGTGTACTCACTCAATTAAACAGGACACTTTGTTTTGAGACTCAGGAATGTGGCCAGTGCTGAAGATGGTAGATGTCTGAAGTTAGTGGGTGTGTTTGATTCATATTTTGTTTTGACTGGTCCCCATTACGCAAAATGTGATTTCTGTCTTCGGTTTTAGCTTTAGTGAAAAACCTGAATTGGGGATACAAATAGATTTAGGCACAAGGATAGAAAGTCTTGTGTCGGAGCGAGAGAGGGAGAGAATGTGGTTGTAAAACTGTGAGAGATACACAGGTGAGGGTTAACAACATTTCCCAGTTCAGTGCGCCACCCAGTCGCTAGATGACTCACCATTAGACTGTCATAGGGTGCAGATGGCTCAGTGGTTAGCGAGTCAGAAGGTTGCTGGTTTGATTCCCGACTGTGGCAAGTGTCATTGTGCCCTTGGGCAAGGCACTTCAACCCTATGTTGCTCCAAGGGAAAGTTCAGTTTCTTACTTTAATTCACTCTGGATAAGAGCGTCTGCTAAATAACTAAAATTAGATGTGCTCCTCTTGTCATGCTTGTCCTGCTCTGTAATTAAAGCTATAAAAACACCCAGCACCTACAGTACATAAGTGGCCCTGTAGCATGTAACTATTTGCACTGTCTATCTACAACTATTACCATCTAGCTACACCCAGATACCCATGTGACCACGTAGCTACACCAAGGACCACCTAGCTACACTCGTGACCACCTAGCTAGTCAATGGTGACTGTGGAAATTGAAAAGCAGAGTAGAATATACTGTAGGAGGACTGTCTCAAATGGGATTGAAAACAAAATATTTGTGAAAAATCCTGCAGTCTGCTTAAGAAATATGTTAAAAAATTTGCAAATGGGCAAATATGGATATACGTGGTTTTCACCTGTCAGCCGCGATATGTGCTTTTTGTTGAATTGGCACAAATTCCCACAGACACCAAATTCCCACAAACCTTCCCAGAAGGATGGTGCCTGTTTTAGCTGCAATGGGTGGGGGGCAACTCAATATTAATGCACATGGTCTTGGAATGTCCGACAAGGTCATAAGAGTGTGATGGTCATGTGTCCACACACTTCTGGTTATACAGTGTACTGTATGTCAGTAGAGGTAATTAAGGACCCGACAGAAAGTGAGCAATGATTGAGCACCATGGTGAAAACCTCTGCCAAATTCCTATTTGTGTTTCAGTTTCAGAAGTGACTTGCTACCTTTTTTGTCTTTGGCTCTGGACAGAATACAGTCACCCCCTTCGCCAGGCGCCAGATGATTTTTATCAGCATTTGAAAAACGACCCAGCTTCCTCAAACCCTGCACTCCTTGGGGCCCAACATACATTTGACTCCATATTGGCTCCACTCCGAATCAACACAGTCAATTATAAAGAAGTTATACCTGTGCCTTTATTTTGTGAAAATAAATATGTGTGAAAGCTTTTAAAACATTCTGTTTATTGAAATTGGTGTTTTTTTACGACTGCCTTTTCCACTAAGGTCTCCTTCAGAGAAGGGTCAGGCCAAGAAAGGCTACAAATGTTTACTCCTTTGCCCCAGTCAGAAAGCTCTGATGGCTGCCTTTGGTCCAATCATAAATATGAAGTTATTACCATAAATGTTTCTCACCCTATCGTTGGTTTAATGAATTCTTAAACCTTGCATCCTAAACTGGATATCGTAACCTTAGCATCAAATCAAACCAATTAGTGAAACTCCCGTTAGGCTAAAACGAGCTGAAGGCTGTTTCTTCTATACCTAAATAAAAGCTTGCAGTATGTTTTAACAACCCCTTTCTCCTCCAGATCGGGGCCTGCAAGTCACTTGCAACCTCAGGGTTGAAGGCTCGATTCCCCGGAGAGCCAGCTTAGAAATATTTGCACTCACTACTGAAAGTTGCTCTGTGTAAAAGCGTCTGGTAAATTATGTAAATATATTTAGACTGTGAAATACATTACGATTCTACATATTCTGTGTGGTAAAAATGTAATATGGCCCCTATGGGATATGGCATAAAAGAAGTGCACTTTGAGTGAGAATAGGGCCCCATTTGGGATGCTGATTTCAACTGAAAGCTCTATTCTGAAGCTCCAGTACTGACCAGAGGGCCAAGTGTGGTGACTGCTATCCAAATGTTATGTTTTCAGGTTTCACTGAAGGTCAACAGAGAGCTAAATTAACCTATATCCAAAGAGGTTAGTGCGAAAACGTTTATTTATATTTTAATCTTGTGCTATGGCAACAGATTTTATTTACTTTCTATGTACTCCTGATAAATATTAATTGACTGAAGGTTAATGCAATCCGTTTACTGTAAACTCCTAGCAAACAGCCGTACACTGGACCATACGAGGAGCTACGATAAATCTGGATTCCATCAGGTATGAGGGACTCAATATTGCACATGCTTATACACCCACATTCCCTATACAAACACGCACAGAAAATAATACACACACACATAAACCTCCACTGTTGTTTCTACGTAGATTTAGCTATCACATGACTGTTGTCGAATCAAGGTGCCCTTTACAGTCCTCAGGAAGCCACATGACAATGATGACAATTGTTACCATGGCCACATCTCCGCTGTCCGAGATCCTTTCTTAGTGCGGGTGCTTGTGTGTGCTCCCAGCTCTAAATATATATGTGTGTGCATGTAGTGTGTGTGTGTGTGTGTGTGTGCGTGCGTGCATGTGTGAGGCCTCTGTAAACAGTGAAGCTGGTCTTGTCATAGGCGACAGTGTGCGACGCATGGATCGACACGTCTGGCCCAGACCTTAGTGGTAGCGGGCGCGTCACGGTGACCTCACACATCTGTGGCTTCCCCAAACTCTCTCCCCTGGGCCAGCTGCCAGCTGCCGAAAGTCTGTGTCATTATGTCACCATAGTGTGGGACAGCGTCTTTAACGCTGACACATAATGTATGATCACATACATGGGCACATACGCACACATAGGAGTGCATACATCTGCTCAGAAAAATACAGAGGCAGTCAGTCTACACTCCCCCCAACACTTCTCAGCATATCCTAACTCGCTAAATCGGCCAACATCAACGTGTGCCAGGAAATAACTCTAAATACTCTAAAACAACAAATAATATTTTTGCACATTCAAACAGTCAAACTCTGTACATGTTACTAATGATCACCTGAGTTAATGCTAGTCAGAAAGAATATAAAATTCAAGTTCACCGGTAACTGTGCACACTTGAACTAGTTCAGAGTTTTTTTTAGGGAAGATCAGGGTGCCTCCTGCATGGCCAAGTTTTGAAGTCTGATCGTGGAATTCCTGCTCTTCCTAATGTGTCTGCTAATGTGCGTGGTGCAAATTGGGACAGCACTGCCCTGGGGGATGGATACGTACTCATAATTAATAATTATTTTGTTTTGTCGTTCTCGTGTGACTCCTTGTGCAGGTCGGGCGCCTGTTAATTCAATCATGGCTGTGTAGCTGGTGAAAGAGCATACCACGTCGGAGAGAGTATGCTGATCAGACAAGTCTAAAGGAGAATCGGGACAAATAGGATTGGGAGAAAAAAGGAATTTGGCGTTAGATAAAGGGTTTCTAAATTATATTGCAGAATGGAGGCTCTTTTTTCACAGAAAAATGTGATCAGGGGTGGAGGCAGGGACGGAATTTCCTGGCGGTCATGCGGCCATTGCTGTGGATGCCCTGTGGATGCTGTTGGGGGGCCTAATGCCCTGGAAAAAAATCATTATTCTTTTGGCCGAAGTTTCCGATGTGGCAGGCATGGTGGCCTAGTGAATAGCACTGTGGCCTCACAGCAAGAAAGTTCTGGGCTCGAACCCTGGTCATCCCGGGCCTTTCTGTGTGGAGTTGGCATGTTCTCCCCGTGTCTGTGTGGGTTTCCTTTATGGCCTTGCCCATAAAATCACAAAATGTTGTGCCTGGGTGGAGGTGTGGGGGGGAGACAGGAAGGGATTGTGAGTGTACAATACAAATGGGTGGGGATGGTGGGGGCAGGTGTGAAAACCCGGGAGTGTGGAGTCAGGTGAAAACGAATGGGAAACCTTTGGGTCAGGCTTGATTTTATCCTTGAGACGTTTAAAATTCAATCACTGTAATTAACCACCCCCAAATGACCCTCATTCCCTATTAGTAATCACCATCCACTCTTTACCCAGTCACACATACACACACACACACACACACACTCTGTAGTCCATGTGTCAATCAGTCAGCAAACCTGGCTAATTTGCACTGTTCCTGCATTTCTGTCATGTGGTTTCCATAAAGCACAGCATCTGATCAACATTTGACAGTTGTCTGCCCAATTACCTCTTAACCTCATGAGCTGTGGCGGATTGCATATGAAAGAGAACAATAATGTGAAACGAACAACAGATGTAGGGAGCTGTAATGAGTAGTGCACGCCTGGCCGGCTGGGGCAGCCATTGTTATGATGTAAGGTTACTGACGTCTGCACTTGTCTAATGAGGGTCTATGGAGACCAACTGGATGAGACACCCTGTTGACAGGAAAACATGGGAAACAAATGTAAAATCCAACAGGTTATTGTGATGCTTTCAGTGAAGTGTGAGCACTGCACCTAAGCTCAGCAGGTCTGGCTCCAGATAACCTCGTCCCCAGGCTATATGAGCCTGGAACACTTTCCTCTCTATGTTGGCCTTGAGGTAGGGATTTAATAAAGCAAACTTTTTTTGTCGTTGTATAAATTTACCCAAAAATATTACTGCGGGGCCTGTCTAAACCCAACAGCGACACACAGGACACACAGGGGAGGGTGTAGTGGGAGCTTGATAGTTAAATCTATAATAGTTTAGCGATGGATTGGCCCTGCCAACTTGGGCCACTAAAGTGATAGTTCACCAGACCCTCCGCAAATTGGGCGGATGTGTCTGGGAATGAGATTAAGTTCAACAAAGTATTTGATGCTTTTCCAACTATCACCGTTGTAGACACACAGCTTCTACTATTTTTGGCCATTGGTTCAAAAATTCACACTTACAGTAGTAAACCGATAACTGCTTAATGCATAATTTAATGTTTGTGCAGATACGTGCCCCAATTTAACAGAAACGTTTTTACATACTTTTTATTATGTTCAGCTTTTTATAATTTTTATGGTTAAATGAAATACGTCAGTTATTCTACTTTTTGAAACAACATAGCGAGCTAGCTGCTTTTCTGAACCTTAACGTCCTAAAACTAGACCAATCACATGAATGAATATGCTTTCTGAAACACTGACCATTGTGTTGATTTTCATGTTCAGTATCTGAACTGTGAGATTCACTGTAAGATTGAGATTTGGGTAATTCCATAGGGCACTATTCAGCTGTTTGGGATAGCGTTTGTATTCACCTGGTGGGGCTTCTCTTTCTCCAGGGTGGTCCGTTACTCCATTCAGTCTTTTCAGTAGTTTGGAGTGTTTTTGTCAACGTCACAGGATAAAATATCTTTGAAAATATCATTTAATATTCATACATTTTGCAGCCAGATGCACACATAGAAACATTAGGTAAAATAAAATAGAGTTCAGAATTTTAGGGTCACCCAGAAATGTGAATGTTTTCGATTGAAATTCATACCTTAATTCACCAAGATGGCATTAAATTAACATACATTTACATCCAAGCAGGCTTTTCACATGGCACAGAAAACGATGTGTACATTCCTGGAGTCATGGAAACCTAAAGCCTTGTTTGTTAACAAAACCTAAAAATGTCAGGTTACGGCCAAAGCCAATATTTCAGTGTCCTAATGATGCAATCTTTCAGCTAATCTGTACTTAATCATGTTTTGACAATAATTTCTTATCAATGTAATGGCACCTTGGTGAATGAAGGTATCAATTTCTATCAAGACATGAATATTCTTAGGTTAACCCACACATTTACATGAAATTAAGTGTAATTATTTTAAGCCAGAAATATAACATAGAACATAACAAGAATATAACAAGATTTAATTAACAGGTATTTAGTAATGATTTGAAATTAACTGATTTGAAACCCCTAACCACCTCTCTGCTTTACCCTATAGACCATTCAGAATTTCTATACCAAACTGAGCTGTCCTCATCAGATACATAGCTTACATTTGTCATATTATCTCATTACATTTACAAGACTCCAAACTGCCTTTCAATGGCACAGACTGTGAGATCAAAGTTTCCTTCAGGTCTTTGTTAGGTGTCCATGTAGCTTGCTGTTAACTTAAATGTCTTTGTGCAAGATTTTATGTTCCTGAATGGGTCAACAATGTAGGTCAGTTATGCTTAAAAAGAGGATATTTCCAACCATCTGTAAACACAACTCACCTGTTTTGAACTTAATATGATTTAACAACCAGATACATAGTGCTGATTAACTAATGTTTAATAACGTCAATAACTAGCTGTGTGGTGACATTTACTGGCTTATAAGTAAGATACATTACCAGTCTTTGCTTAACATCGCTGTCTCAAACACGTTATCCTTTAAACAAATCCACTCTTCTTGGCAACTCTATAGCATTCTGGCAACCAAAATTAGATTACAATGTAACGACTTGATAAATAATGCTAAAAGGTGAAATTGAAACCTTCAGCGCATGAAGTTGTAAGTTCAACCTAATTAGCACTATAGATTAAATACAAGAAATTAGCTTGACTCTTCTCACATATCCTCTAGTTAACTGTAACATTTTTACACCATCATGCTTGAAATAGTTTAATGTGGAACAGATTGGTATGGTTGTAAAACGGACACGTCTCCGATACACACTACCATAAGTGAATGAACACAAACCAACTAAAGCAGACACACACACACACACACACACACACACACACACACACACACACACACACACACA
>JACXGM010002430.1:0-11711 GCA_016801145.1 Umbra pygmaea
ACACACACACACACACACACACACACACACACACACACACACACACACACACACACACACACACACAACCCCTGTGATCTGAGCTGTAAACCAGGAAATCAGCAGAAAAATACAGACAGTTAGGAGATGCTGACATCATTACCTGTCTGACTCCTCTCCCTTTGTGTTTTGATGACAATCGTTTAAATCAACACTCCTTCTATCATTCTGACAGTCCATTAACAGACATTCATTGTGTGACTGTTATGTTGTAATAGGCAGGGTGTATTTCAACAGCTGCATGAGGCAGTGCAAAATTGTCACAGTGCTGCCCGGCATTTGGCTTCGATAAATCATATTATCCATACTACCACGTTGCTCTACAGTGACTCCTTGTGTTCAGATCGAGCGCCTATCTGTACATGATATGACTACCAACGCACCTTCTCTCTCTTTCATTCTGACAGTCCCTTAACAGACACTCATTGTGTGACTGTTGTATTGTAATGGGCAGAGTGTATTACAACAACTGATAGCTTTATGCCAGCTGGGTCCATGCTTTGTCTTCATCAGACATAAACTTTTACATTTGAAATGCAACTTCTTTATTTAAATGTATTTCTTCAGAATGCTCCAGCTCTTCATATGTCGTCTTATCTCTCCCAATAACCAACATCCTCTTCTCTCCAGAGTTTCCCGTCAGATGAGGGCTGGCCATTTGCTAAGTACCTGGGAGCATGTGGTCGTGTGGTGGCGGTGAACTACGTGGGTGAGGAGCTCTGGAGTTTCTACAACGCTCCCTGGGAGAAGAGAGTGGACCTGGCCAGACAGCTGATGGACATTGCTGAGCAGCTGACCAACAATGACTTTGAGTTTGCCCTGTACCTGCTGGACGTGAGCTTTGATAACTTTGCTGTGGGGCCGCGTGACGGCAAGGTCATCGTGGTGGATGCAGAGAATGTCCTGGTGGCTGACAAAAAACTCATCAAGCAGAGTAAGATGGTGTTGTTTTTGTTGTTGTCATCATTGTCATTGTTGTTTTCATCATTTTTTGTTGTTGTTGATGCACCACAGGACAGGATGTGTGGAAGGTGTGTCTTGATGTTTGTGTTCATGTGTATTGTTGTTACACCATGGTGGAGTACAGTATGTTGTGTGAGTTAGGTTTTTTAACACCCTTAAGATGCATTCCCTTGTTAGAAACCAGTAAAATAAAAACATCCTCTATGGATATGTTTGAGCTCCACACAGCTCTGTCATTTATTATCTTTCTCTACAGTATGTAACTTAGAAGGAAGCAAGTACTTGTACCGTAGTTAGGCCACACTTACAGGCCAATGTAACTTACAGAATTTACAGAACACAGATTTAGATATAGAGTCTATATCATATACCTCTAAAAACTGCTGGGTTAAAAAATAACCCAACCTTAACCCCACCGCTGGGTCACTATTGGACAGAACACGCACTGGGTTAGTTTGACCCAAGAGCTGGGTTTTACCATTTAACCCATATTTCTGGGTCATTCGTTTGACCCAACCAGTGGGTGAAATTAACCCTCTTGCTGGGTTAAATCTTACTCATGTGCTGGGTTATTTCCTGTCTCATTGCCTTTGATAAAATGAGTAACAAATACTTTTTTATATTACAAATGTAAAAAAAAATATTGTCTCTGTAATACAATGAACCAGTAGCCACTATATGTGATTTCAATCTAGTTTTTAAACAGTAAAGTCCAGGGCCCGTATTTATCAAGCTTCTCAAAATGCCTTTTTAGTCTTAAGTGCTGAGAATTGACAAAAATGTATCCCTACTCTCAAACTTAAGTATAAAAGCAAGTTATCAAATTTCTCAAAGCTAAGAATCACTCTTACTCTTCCAGCTATTTAAGACCACTCGAGAGTTCTCTCAAGTGGTTAGGAGTTGCCAGTAGGGGCTTGTGATGGCACGGAGGAGACAGAGATGTGCACAAATCTTTTAGGAGAGGAAGAATGTTTTTTAATTGTTTGACGTTGCGCAGTTAATTAAAAACGGAATTGGTTGGTAAGAGCAAGCATCATCTTCGTCAGCGACTGAGTGATGGACGTCATTTCACCAGTGACTTTACGCAGCAATGCATTTTCAGAGGAATTGAAGGTGGTGATGATGCTTCGTTTGCAGCAATGCAATGCTGATGACTTTGGCCATCACACACATCAATAAGGCGAATTGTCATGGAAACAATTATGGCACTTACAGCTCCACACATTGTCACGTTTCATTGACTTCCCAACAACACCCTGCATAATCCAACCGAAGCAAACAGAATTCATGCAAATAGCCGGCTTCCCAAGAGTAAAATATATATATAATATATAAAAATCATTGCTCCCAGAGTCAATTTCTCCCAGCGTAAACGAGAATGTTTATATGAACAGGAAGAGGTATAACAGCATGAACACACAAGTTGAGTTTGATGCAGACTACAACATTTTGGATGTGGTACCCAAATTGCCTGGGTCTACCCATGAAACGTGGATATTGAATGGAAAAAAAGTGGCCTGAAGCAGCTGTTTGAAAGGCACTTTCTTGGCTGCTCACCCCTTTCCATAGAAGCCCAAATGAACTACAACAGGTAGCCTATTTTGTAAGCTATATATACACATTTTTTCATAGTTTATTAATAGAACACTGTAACCTAATATAGGTGATCAATAAGGTTTCAATGTTGTGTCCCTTCACAGGGCACAATGTATCACATGAAGTGTGGTGGAGAGGGACTGGCCAGTGGAAGCGCAGATTCCACATTCTACACTCAGAAATGCAACTAATTCAGTTTGGTTTTCTTTTGGAATCCATGGTGGCTATGAATACATCATTAACTCTAGGCTATATATAGGCAGGTCAGTTAACAGCACACTGGTTTGAAAACATGTTGGAAACTTTTATTGATCTTTAATTTACAATGTGTATATCATAATGGATTTTACCATAAGTCCTCTTATGAATGTCACCATTGAATGTGAATTTATCTGAGAATATTCTTAAACAAGTACATCTATTCAGTGATTTGTCCTTGCCTATGTCGTCATCCAAAATCCTGTTTGTGGCACAGTCAAGTGTCGTGAATCAGCTCTAAGTCTGACACTTAAGATTTAGTCCTACACTTCAAATAAAGTAGGACTGAGATGTTTGATAACTAAATTTTAGGGGCAGCTTTGAGCCAAGAATTTTCTTACTCTTAAGTCAAGTCTTAGCAGTGTTCTTATGAGTAATTCTCAGAAGCTTGATAAATACGGGCCCAGATTAATAAAAATGTTTTAAATACCAGTAGTAAAATGTGATGGTGCAACATAATAAAAGGACCAATGTAAAACTTGAAGGTGAAATGTAAAAAACCTATAATGTAATTCATGTTTTCAAAATAGTTTCCTGAGAACATAATTTACGGATGCCCCCGGGCAGCACTGTACCAATTTGCCCTACCACATGCTGGACCCCCAGGCATCCTCAGATTGCTACAACCAAGATACGCACCCAGGCCAGCGTGAGGCCCTGTGAGGGGGGTGATTTACAGGTGTTGACACCAGATAGGCAGACCAACCTCCTGTCATCATCCAGCGTTCCAGGAGCGATTTGAATTGAAAATGATCTGGTTTGCTTTGGAAATGTTCCTGCTCGGTTTTTGTTTCCGTTTAGGAGACCGTGAGGGAGGTGGTTGGAGCAGGTGTTTGTGTCTTTGGAGTTTCAGACTGGGAAGAACAAAGTGCTTTTCTGCTGTGCTCATCACTGTCCTTGAAAATGAACCCAGCCTCCACAACACGGGAGATGCTACACTTTGACACACTCACACACTGTAGACACGCACCCTGTGTCTGCAGCTCTGTTTGTAGCCAGAGTTTCTCTCCCGGTGCCGTGTGTCTGTCATTCTGTCAGTTGTTGCTGATTTGTGATGCTTCACTGGCTCTGAGTCAGGATCGCTAATTGCGTTTTATTCAAGTTGTCTGTGTGTTTGTGTGTTGGGCCTGGACAATTTGTGTGTGTGCATGTGCGTGTGCGGTGCTGTCTTTTTCTGGCTCTGTCTTACTTGGTCTTTATCAGAAACCCTGATTGAGCTGGAAGGGTCGTCCAGAACGGTGGGCCGTGAGGGGCCCTAACTAGCTGACGGTGCAGCAGGACGTGTGTTTGTGTGTGTGTGCGTGCATGTGTGCATGTGTGCGTGTGCCTCAGCAGAAGTTGCAATGTGATTGAGTCATTCGGACAGGGCCAGAGGAGGAACTGCATTAGAAAATCTAATACTCTAATTATGTGTTTGAAAACCTCAGGGATTAACCCACTCTCTAGCTATTGATCTGCTTTAATGCAACTCCAACTGCTTTCTCATCATCTGACATGTTCTTTACTCTCTCCTGAAAACCTTGTACAAGTCCCTAAACACAAAGAGAAATATAAAATGAAATCAGTGTCCAAACACATTGGTTTATTAAAACATAATTCTCTGTCTGTTAGATGAAATGCTAAATGAGTTTATTGCTTGGCTTTATATTTGTCAAATATAGTCATATGCAAATGTTTAGGCACACCTGACATTTTCCATTATTTTCATTTATAAATAATTGGGTGTTTGGTTCAGCAATTTCATTTTGATCTGTCAAATAACTTAAGGACACAGTAATATTTCGGTAGTGAAATTAAGTTCATTGGATTAACAGAAAATGTGCAAAATGCATAAAAATGAAATTAGAAAGGTGCATAAATTTGATTTGAATACCTGTAACATCCTAGCACTGATTAATTTAATTTAATTAATTAAGGTGGCCAATTTCAAGATGTTGCTTTCTTTGAATCTCCTCTGAAGAGTGGCAACATGGGGGCCTCAAAACAACCATCAAATGACCTGAAAACAAAGATTTTTTAACATTATGGTTTAGGGAAAGGCTACAAAAAGCTATTGCAGAGATTTAAGCTGTCAGTGTCCATTGTGAAGAACATAGTGAGGAAATGGAAGACCACAGGCACAGTTCTTGTTAATGCCAGAAGAGGCAGGACAAGTAAAATATCGGAGAGGCAATGGCAAAGGATGGTGAGAACGGTTAAAAAGAAATCAGCCCACAGACCACCTCCAAAGACCTACAACATCCTCTTGCTGCAGATGGTGTCACTGTGTATCGTTCAACAATTCAGCACCCTTTGCACAAGACAAAGCTGTATGGGAGAGTGATGCGGAAGAAGCCTTTTCTGCACACATGCCACAAACACAGTCGCTTGAGGTATGCAAACGCACATTTGGACAAGCCAGCGTCATTTTGGAAGACGATGCTGTGGACAGATGAAACAAAGATGTTATGTTGGTCATAACAATGTGCATAATGCATGGCGGCAAAAGAACACAGTGTTCCAAGACAAACACTTGCTACCCCCAGTAAACTTTGGTGGATGTTCCATCATGCTGTGGGGCTGTGTGGCCAGTGCCGGTACTGGCAATCTTGTTAAAGTTGAGGGTCGCATGGATTCCACTCAATATCAGCAGATACTTGAGAAAAATGTAGTGGAATCTGTCCCTAAATTGAAGTTATGCCGGGGCTGGATAGTTCAACAAGACAATGACCCAAAACACTGCTCAAAATCTACTCTGGCATTTATGGAACAAGTGCAATGTTCTGGAATGGCCATCCCAGTCCCCGAACATGAATATCATTGAACATCTGCGGGGTGATTTAACGCGGGCTGTCCAAGCTCAGCAACCATCAAACCTAACTGAACTGGAGATGTTTTGCAAGGAGGAATCGTCCAAAATACCTTCATACAGAATCCAGACACTCATTACAGGCTGTTATTTCTGCTAAAGGAGGCTTAACTAAATATTAATGTGATATTTCTGTTGGGGTGCCCACATTTATGCACCTGTCTAATTTCATTTTGATGCATATTGCACATTTTCTGTTCATCCAATAAACCTCATTTTATTACTGAAATATTACTGTGTCCTTCAGTTCTTTGATAGATCAAAATGAAATTGAAATTTTTTTTAAAAAGAAAATCATGGAAATTTTGCTGGGGTGCCCAAATCTTGCATACAACTCTATATACACCCTTTCAATAATTTCCTGTGATGATGGTGACAGACTCATGCAGTATTCTCCAGGTTCCACCCATAAAGGTTTTGTCTTCAGTCCAGTTTCTTCCTCCTCCTGATATAACCTCTTTAAAACCCCTTGCTTGTGTCTGCAGTGGGCGGCCCGTGGTGACCTGGTGTTAGTTTTGAGACTCTGAATCAACTCATGTTCAGTTTCTACCGAAGCATCTCATCACTAACAGCCCACAACAATGATATAGATATGATTGATGAATTGACATTTCTACATTTGTCTGTGGTCATGGACCTGTGTGTCCTGTCCTCTCACTTTCTGTCTCTCTGCTTTCTGATGAGTCTGTCTTTGTGGTATCTGTCTCCCTCTAGATAAAGCAGAGCAATATGGTGTGGCACCTGTCTCACCTCTTTCTCTCTCCAGATGAACCAGAAAAAATATTATGTGTGATACCTCTCTCACCTCTTTCTCTTTCCAGATAAACCAGAGATCTATGTTGTGTGGTACCTGTCTCACCTCTTTCTCTCTCCAGATATACCAGATAAATATGATGTATGCTACCTATCTCTTCTATTTCTCTCCAGATATACCAGAGCACTATGGTGTTTGGTACCTGTTTCACCTCTTTCTCTCTCCAGATAAACCAAAGATCAAAGATGTGTGCTACTTGTCTCACCTCTCTCTCTCTCTCTCTCCAGATAAACCAGAGAACTATGATGTGTGGTATGAGAGTCGTTTTGAGGACTGTGACAAAGAGGCGTGCCTGTCCTTCTCCAAAGAGTCTCTGTGTAACCGGGTCACAGTGGACCATAACTACTATGCCATCTGTCAGAACCTGCTGTCACGCTACGCCACCTGGCGAGGGACCACTGGAGGCCTGCTCCACCACCCCCCCACCCACATAGCTAAAGACGGACAGTTAGAGGCGCTGTTGGATGAGTGCACCAATCCCAAGAAACGCTACGGACGCTTCACGGCGGCCAAAGAGCTGAGGGACTACCTAACACAGCTGGCCTCTCCCTCCGCCATGGCGAGGTAATAATTGCAGCTCTACGTTAGCGCTAGCCTGCAGCTCTACGTTAGCGCTAGCCTGCAGCTCTACGTTAGCGCTAGCCTGCAGCTCTACGTTAGCGCTAGCCTGCAGCTCTACGTTAGCACTAGCCTGCAGCTCTACGTTAGCGCTAGCCTGCAGCTCTACGTTAGCACTAGCCTGCAGCTTGGACATGATGGCTGTTGGGAGTTAGGTTGGACCACTCTGAACTTGTCCATGGGAACTTGATCTTCATGATATTTGAACCTTCAACCTTGACTCTGCTCCTCATAAAACGTCATGTCCAGAAGATCAATCTCAATCATTTGTCACATGACAGCAACCGCAGCAATGATTGGTCATCTTTTCTCCTAGTGGAAGCCAACCTGCACAGCTGCAGAGGAGAAGTTGACATAGGACGGAGAAGGTCCTTCATATAGAGACTGTCTCTATCGTCCTTCACCTGTTGTTTACAAGATTCCACCTGAATTTGTTAGCTGGTGAGATGGTGGTGGTGGGACGTATAGAACCAAGAGTATGGGGATCAACAGTCCCTTCTCACCACATAAGGGATGTCCTATAGTGGGGGAGAGCTAGGTATAGACTGGGATTCACTGGAGCTTTAACATATGGCTAGGCTAATACACTGTGTAGCCATTGGTTTCTGTCTACCAGGACTCTTGTTTTGCCATAATGGACATTCTCAACAGCATTGTTCTTCTGTCAACATCTTTTGGTGTTATGGTATGGGGTTGAATTAATCTTTGAGCAGAAGTACGTTCACATTTCTGCTGTGGTCTGAGGCTCCTTTAGGTGGTTGGGTTGAGACTGGGAGGGAGGCTGCGGGTGTTGGGGGAGACCAGACTGGAGCGGTGGCTGGGTTGAGGGGAATTAGCCAGCTAGAGTCAGGCAGCTGGAGAGAACTGAGCACAGCAGGTAGAGAGAGGATGAAGGTAGGAGGCATGGATGAACAAACAGAAAACCATGCAGCTACTTCCTGCCATTCTAATCAGTCACTCACTACCCTGTAGTCTAGCAATCAGCATTTTGTTCTCAGAGAGCTAGAGAGATGAGAAAGGTGAATAGGAATAGAAAAGGTACAGAATGATGATGGTGATGATGATGGTAATGAAGATCATGATGATAACACAGTGGTGATAGAACATCAATATCTATACCACAAGTATGACAAATTTGTGTTAACTGTTGTAAGTACTTTGATACCAAGTTGATAAAATACATTGTGTATGGAACTGCTGGGACTTGTGGTAAATGGTGGTTATAAATTTGGCTCTTTGAATCCTGAATGCTGATTACATTAATATTTTTTGTACTGGTTACAGGTTTATAATTGCAATAAGGCATCTGAAGGCTTTGTGGTATATTGGTGATATAACATGATTAGATGCAATGTCCAGGCTCTCCACAATGCATTGTGTTGAAGAACAGCTGTCAGCCTTGGTATATTGGTCCTATACCACACCCCTTCATGCATTATTGACTAATTAAACAACATCTAAGTGCTGTATCCATGCAGTCTGGATTTTTGTCATACCTAAGAAGCTGTGTTAAATTTGCCATATACCCCTTTATACTGTATTGATTAAGGGAACAATCCCAGTACAATGAACGCAGAAACAATTACTACATGTAATTATTTTATGAGGACTAAACATTTCTGTAGAAATTGTGGATCCCAGCTTCATGTAATCATAACATACAGTATGTGCGTTTAGTATTGTGTTACCTCGTAAACAGGCTACAGCGCACAGCACATAAACCTGGAACACTTTCATTTGAATTTGGCCTTGTGGAAACAGCCATGAGAGGGACTTTGCTAGGTAATGTTTTTGTCATCACATCAGGCCATGTTAAAGTACAGGAAGATAAGCAGCTAGCAATGTGCACTACACTGTCCGGAGAAACTGACTTTTCAAAGAAATGACAGCCAATGACCTCTATAGTGCAGAATATTTGGAGCCCTTGACCCAGGGTCAAAATACAGTAGTACACAAATCTAAATAAGGTAAAGCTGCTGCTAGTCCACAGCAAGTTGAATCAACCCTGTTTGGACTGAAACATATGGATGTTATTAATTTTTCAATCTCCTTTTATGCATTCAAAATGGCACCCTATTACTTTTGCATCCTCAATGGCACCCTATTCCTAATGCATTTTGGGACTCTGAAAATTCTGATTGGGTAATTTTAGTAATCAAAGGAGGATATAACTGTTTTCATTGGAGTATTCTATTAGCAATGTTTGACTTTACTGTGCCTTTTATTCAAAAGTTTGATTTTGAATATTTTGTGGGCTAAAGTATTAAAAAATAATATATATATATATATTTACCTGCTATGTTGTGGACAATTCTGTCTTCATAATGTCACCTCAGGTTATCACGACAGCTTATTATGTTCAGTATGTGATAGCACTACGTGCCTACATTATTTTACAGTGCATGTCCATTAGTATGTTTGTCTTTCTATCTATCTGTCTGTCAAATAATCCAAACTAGTACTTACTCCAATTGTAAATTAACCTTTATATAACAGAGCACCTCTCTTTTTATTCGGTTCCAGTGACTAACACATACAGTACCTGTCACTAAACACTCATGTGTTGCAAATAAACTTAACAGTTACTACTACACCTACCAGTCAATACTACACTTATCTACCACTATTACACATATGTCACAACTATACTTACCTGTCCCTATAAGTGACGGCTGGTGGTGATATTGGGTGTGTGGGCTAAATGCATTATACATCAATCAAACGTTCACATTGCATCAACACATCCATTTAAGTCATTTGGCTGAAACTCTTATCCAGAGCGACTTAGTGAATACAGGGACATTCCCCTGGAGCAACTTAGGGTAAAGTGCCATGCCCAAGGACACAATGACACTTGGCACAGTCGGGAATCAAACCGGCAAACGTTCGACTACCAGTCTGACTGCCTAACCACTGCGCCATCTGCACCACACCCGAGATACCAAATTACAACAACAACACTATATACCTCGTTATAGCAAGTGATCTACAACAACACTATACCCACAAGAATGGCCCTATGGCAAAAACCTCTCTATGTCTTTATCACATAGACGCAAGCACACACCATTTGCCAATATTGCTATGTACACATTAGCACATGCCATATGCAAGAATGATGTAATGATAGGCTACATGATAGAATGCTCTGTCATAGCGTACAATGTCAGAGAAGGGGCCACATAGGGATGCACTACAAAACATGTTTCAACTTGAATGACTGCCAATGATACTACAACTGTTTTTTTACAACTATAATGCAACACATGTCAAACATCATATCCCGAATAAAAATATTTGGTACAGTAATAACAACAAAGATTACAGTCATTATAGAAGAGATACAGGCAATTTGTATAGAGTAAAGGGAAACAAAACGTGTGATGGTCTTTAAGAGGTCTGTAGGCCTGAGCCTACCTTATTTGAAGAGAAGCTCACATCAACACCCTTTCTGGGATGCAAACAGGTAAAGGACCATGTCATTGAAGTCCTGGGATTTCTGGATGAAGTCCTGCATCAAATCAAACTTTATTGTCACATAGTCACAAGTATTCACAAGTAACCAGTGAAATTAGCCATCAACCTGTCCATACAACAAAAACACATCACCGGGTAGACAGGACAGGAAGACAGGGATTAGAAAAACAATACAGCATTACATGAGGAAAGATGAGGAAAAAAAAAAAAGAGCAGCCCCATATTATGCCCCTTCAGGGGTACAGTGTGGTAACATGAAAAAAAAAACACCTCAGCAATTTTAGCACATTTAAGTACACACTCTGAACAGGACTAGCAACAGGGGTGGTGTGGAAAACCAGCCAGATATGCACCCATCTCGATTGCAGCCTTCATAGGCGCTATCCAGAGACCCGGCTTATCAGGCTGGGGGGTATAAAGCTGCGAAGGCGGGGGATGGGGCGAGGGAGGTGTATCTGTACATGTGTGTGAGAGTTCATGTGTGTGTGTAGGCCTGGAGATTTCTGTGTCTGGTAATAATCCCAACGTGACAAGTCCGCAGGATGTCGATACGGGGCAGCCTTGGTCTTGTCCCAGGCAGAGTCAACACCAGGTGTCTGGTGATGGGGGGAGGGAACAAAAACAAGAGCATTTCACTGCAGCGCTGTCCGGGAGAATATGATGTTTGTTCCAACCGTGCCTTGTCCAAGGCCATTGGGTTGGTTGTGGGGGAGCCAAAATAGATAAGATGTGGTGACTTCTTGGGTAGCAGCCGCATTCCAATCTGCACGTCTGGTCCCTCTTGAGTCAATTTGGTCCATTTTGGTCTACTAAACGATCTACTTTCCTTTGCAAAGCTGTGAGCTTCTCCGTGATGTTAACTAGCTTGTGGTCTATAGACCCAGTCTGAGTGCAAACGGCTCTGCCCACTGTTTCAATCATGACGGGCAGCCCTGTGGGGCAATGAACAGCTGTCACCGTCTTCTTAATTTCCCGATAAACCAGGGCAACGCCTAATCCCATCAGCAGAAGACCTGTTATCATGGTTCCGAATAGGTAGATATCTTCAACGTCCTCCACAGAAAGAGCCGCCAGACACACGACCCGCCACCTCGGCCT
>JACXGM010002430.1:17199-32728 GCA_016801145.1 Umbra pygmaea
GAACGTTTTAGGCAGATGTTACAGCTGTGGGACTACTCTCCTGTCATTAATACGCTGTGGTCTAGTCATCAACAGAATATTAACGGATTGAAAGGGGAGAAAATTTGATTTTGGCGTGACATTTCTTGCGTGTGCGTGAGAGCGTGAGATTGATGCTGAAAGCGTGAGTGTCACGCCAGATGCGTGAGAGTTGGCAACCATGTACAGTAGTTTGCCTTTCGACTACATTTGCAAAATCTACAATGGGAAGGAGCTCAAATAGATTTGCTGACTTTTTATACTACAAAATTGCTGTCAATCAAAAGGAGATGCAGTCATTCGACAGACCACCCAATCATCACACAGAAGCCCGGAGGCCAGGCCAGCACACTCCTCCATTCACCCCCAGAAACGCTGAGCATCTGTGGGTGGGACACAATCGCAGCATTTATCCAATGACCGTCTAATTTCGAAGCACTGAAAAAAACCGTTAAAAGCGCCCCATTAAAGTCCATGGACACCCGGCTTTAACAGGGAAATGTACTGTGACGCTACGGGAATGTATGAGAAGGAAATCGAGTCAGTCGACCTGCTATATGTAGCTGATTCTGAACCAACTTGACATATATTGTTTCATGGGGCCCAGAATTACTTGCAACAGCCCTGGATGCCAGTTCCTTCCTATTGGTTGATCTACACTCATTATTCTTTCATCTTGAGATACTGGATTCTGCACCACTTACTGGTGTATTTAATGATTGAGAGGGCCCCATCCTGATGGTCACCATGGAGGACACAAGTCATTCAAACGTGGGCCTGACAGCATCTCCAGCAGGGTCCTGAGAGTGTGTTCAGACCAATTAACAGAAGTATTCACAAACATCCTCAACCTCTCCCTCGACCAGGCAGTTATGCCATTGTGCTTCAAGAAATCCACCATCTTCTCTATTCCCAAGAAAGGGACAGTAATGGGCCTGAACCACTATGTTCCCTAGCACTCCTGTCATCACAAACTGCTTCTAGAGCCTAGTCAAAGATCATAATGTCTCCTCCCTTTCCGATACTGGACACACTTCAATTTGCCACCCTGACAGATCCACAGATGGTGCCATTGCCACCACGATGCACACAACACATCTCTTCAAGCCTGGATTGTTCACTGCAAACATCCATTGTGGTGAAGAAGTCACTTCAGCCTCAGGAGGCTTAAGGAATTTGGCTTGTCACAGAGACCCCTCATTGTTTTCTACAGGGGCACCATTGGGAGTACACTGACAGAATGCATCACTGCCTGGAATGGCAACTCAAAAGTGGCTATTCACTTAGGGTTTGTTGCTCAGGTGACCGTGTCATCGGGTCCTCACTGGCCTCCCTGGAAGACACCTCCAACACCAGGTACCAGATGAAGGCAAATAAGATTATTGCTGATTCTAGCTTATCCAAGCCATGGCCTGTTCCAGGCACTCAGATCCACCAGACCTGACCAGTTCTGACAAAAAAGAACCAGGGCCCGTATTTATCAAGCTTCTCAGAATTACTCATAAGAACACTGCTAAGACTTGACTTAAAGTCATGGTTCTGATTAATATAACCCTAGGGTCCTTTGCACCTTGACCTTGAGCCAAACAACCCCCCATAAGCTTTTTTCCCTTGTTATAACATTAGTCGAGTTAGCGCTATCAGACAAATGGCTTGGTGCAGGCGCTAATGGAACCAAGGGTGTATCTTGTAAATAACCCCACTAATAATGCCCAGAGTGGTACCAAACTTCTACAGTAGTACAAATAGGTTATCTACTTATAAAACGAGGCATTGAAAAGTTTGTAAGTACACCAGAAGTATATTCAAATAACACTTGCCTGATGGCTGCTACCCTTGGCTGCTACCGCGATCCCGCGAGATCCCTCCGCTACACTTGGCTGCTACCGCGATCCCGCTAGATACCGCGGTTCTGAAGGCAATAGCTTATAACTATTCAGAATTATATTTTAATTTTTTTTTGAAAAACTGCAGAATATTAACTTCCCAAGAACCAATATAAGATCTCATGAAAATCATTTATGAAAGGCTATGTAATGAACCACATTTGGATCTCACCAGAACCATTTATATGAAGATTGTCTTAGAATCAATAAAGGATCTGAGAAGAACCAATTATTAAAATTATTAAAGCTTCTGTTAGGAACCAATAAAAGATCTTACTAAAACCATTCAAATTCAAATCTACCTAAAACCAATATTGACACTTCTATCCATTTTTTATAGGTATATCACGGTCACCCTTAGGGGTCCTGACAGTTTATAATCAACATCAGCTGCAACCAGTTTTTTAACTAACTTTTTTTTACTCCCACATCACACAAACAAACCTGAAATGAATTAGACAGCAAAGGACCAAGTTGCACAGCCGACTGGCACAGGAACATTACACCTACATGACACCCCGGTAGAAGAGGATGCCTGTTTTGATGACTGGGACAATAACAGCTATGCAGCTCTTGATGGCATCCATGAATCGGAGGAATATGCCTGCCACCCTAACTGCTATGGTGTGGTGAAAGAGAGCTATAGCTTCCTCAGATTCCCCTATCGGGCAATAGGTAGGCTAGGCGGGGCTGAAGGCAGAAACTATTGGCAACGGAGGGAGAGATAACAACCACAGCAGGCTTGGGCTTGCTATCCCTCAATGGACAGAGAAACCTTGGACACTTACCATGGTTTCCAAAACTACTTTTTTTGAGGGGGGGAAGAAGCAGGTACAGTCTGCTTTGACAGATGACGGCATAGAAGAGCAGGAGCAGCATGTTGACGAGGACGATGGTAAAGAGGAGATGGACCTCAGGTGGACAAGGAAGAAGATGAGGAGGAAGTTGAGGGGGACATGGACTATGATCTCCAGAGCATGAACCCTAGTTTGTTAGAGACACGCTCCCTCTCCAATCAACCATCCGGCCACCCTAGCCAACTAAAGTCCCCCTCACCACCCGGCCTGCAACCCAGAAGGTTGGGGTTGCTAGTTGAACTGCAAGACCCTTCTTCGTCTGGTCCACAGTGACCACAGACCTCCCATCACCCACCCAGGTGGACATTCATCCCCTTCACCATACCAGCCATATCTATTCCATTCCTCTCCCCTGTTTCAACTGCTGAGTCTGCTGGGCCTGAGCCTGTAGTACCTGTCAAATTGTAAGAGACTGTTGCACTACAGAGCCCCTGATGGAGGATCACCTGGCTGTGCCTTTTCAGGGAACTTGAGCCCTGTGTCTGAGGAGGGGGTGGAGCCCGCCACTCCTTGTCCAGTGTTGGCCACACCCCAGCCGTAATAGGTGCTGGCCACATTGCAGCCTTCGGCCAACTTTGGGGCTTCTCCTCCAATGCAGCAGCCAGGGTTGCTTCCCCCTGAGACCACCAGTAACCCACCTGCCACTGCAGAAACCCTTGAGGGAACACTTACGGCTGCAGTAGGAAAAACGTTCGCTATGGAGACCACTAGAGAAGCGACTGTGGCAGCAGAGAAGACCATTGGGGGCCTGTCTCTACACTGGCTGCAATGCCCCCTTGCCTACAACATGCAGCGCCCCATCCTGAGCCACCACCAGTGATTCCCCCGTGAGGTGGGTGACTTTGGTCCCCCCAACATTCTACAGCCCCTCCCATAGAGGAAGTTATGGTCGTCCCCAGAAGGGTGATTTCTGAAGGATGATTCCCCCTTGGGTGAGGATCTGCTGCCTTCCCTCCTGGATGTCTGACTGTGGCATCGGGGTCGTACTCTGGACTGGCCTTAAGGGGGGTGACGACATGGTGTCCCTTATGGGTCCTGACATTGGTGTAATTTATCTCCTATATGTGTTCTTTCAGTTACTCATCTGTGTATGTTTGTTCCCTCTTGCCACATCACATGATTACATCACCTGTTTCAATCCACCAGTAATTTTAGGTATAATGTATAATCAAAATATCAGCTGCAACCACCATGTAATTAATTAATCTATTTAATTCCTTCTGTTAGTGTTTGTTAGCTGAAGAATACTTGTACTGTTCATGCTCCTCATGGCAGTTTTTCCTTTTTCCCATTATGAAAACACTGTTTCTTTTCAACTACCTTCACATGTTTCTCTTTTCACCCGCATCACAGAATCAGAAAGCATTACAAAGATCAAAAGCAGGATTTTTTTAAAGGTTTCAAATGGAACCATTTTCAATGAATGACCATGAACAACCATACATTGTTCTGTAATAAATCATTTTTGTGAGGTTTCACGAAATATGGTTCTCTAAAAGACATTTTCTGAAAAGATTTGTTATTGTTTCTTAGCGATGCATAGAGAAATTGGTTCCTCTATGCATCGCTAAGAGGTACGAGGTATACTCTGACTTGCTGTGTCTCACATATTCCATGTAAAGTCTATTTCACACTACGCCAGACCCAGCAGAGAGAATGGGATCTTCAGATGTAATAGAACCTGTGTTTTTATGAGGGGAAATTGATTTGGCTGCAAGTATTGGGTTCTGACGGGGCCATGAATAACATAAATGACGAGTGGAGCAATCAAAATACAAACATCCCTGTTCTGGGGCCTCTTCAGGTTTAACTGAAAAAGAAACAAGTGGGTAAAATAGCAGCCTGTTCTTCATTTTATGCAGGGTGAGTTGGGAATATTTTGATACTGTAAACACATTTTGTCTGAATACATTCTGTCTTGTCTTGATATGACATCACTAATGTAACACTTTTGATGGTGGAGAACAATGCTCCTGTCCTCAATGAGATAGAAGAGGCAGGAAAGGCTAAATTAGGGTTTTGGGGGGATGTAGTGCTTGACAGGGAAGTTGATGCTCCTAGGATAAGGTGAAAAAACAAGGGGAGTGTGAAAATGATTCTGCTACCCAAAGCTATGGTCAACAGTAGCATAGCAACACACATTCACCTGTATGATAGGGACAATAATGTGGCTGAATATTTGGCCCAAATCCCATACACAGCTGTATGTGGAGGGCAAACATTTATTTTGTATTTCACCTTTCTTTAACCTTTCTTTAACCGATTGAGAACAGATTCTCATTTGCAACAGTGAACTGGAAGACAACATGAAGTTACACATGAATTACACCAAGTTACAAGCAGGGGCATAGACAGTCAAGGCATTCAAATGCCTGGGACCCCAAGACTTTAGGTGACCAAATACAGCATTGACAGCAGTGTCAAAACAAAAATCCCAGAGGTTTTTACAACCACTGCATCTTGCAAACCTCCCTAATGGGGCCCAATGATGTGTCTACTCTTGTGAGCTTGTTTTGACGCAGGCCAAACACATGTAACAAGTGAACTTCTCTCTCTGAAAGAAAAAATAAGAGAAAAACAGAGGACGAAGAGAAAACACGACAGTGGCAAGTTAAGTTTATATGAAAGGTAAACGATGGTTGAAAGCTTCAAAAGTTAAATAACAGCAGTGCAAATTACGTACAATGTAGAACAGGGTGGTTCTAATTTGATTCCAATAATAATGTTTTTTTTTTCAGAAATTAGATGTTATCCCTATGTTATTCCTGTGTTAATAAATATAAACATGTATGAAAAGAATAATTTAAAAATCATCATGAATGATATTCAGTGGTTCAAGTCTGACTATGGGTTCTCCGACTTTCCCCACACATCAAGCACCAGGCAACGCAAATTGTCATAGCGCTGACCGGGATTGGGGATAGATAAATTGAATTATCTACCTTGCCACACCACTCTCCAGCAGGTCCTTGTGTACAGATTGGGCACCTGTAAATTCAATTCTGGATACAATTATAGAGAAAAACTCAATAATACCAACATTTGAGAAATACTGTACTTAATTACTGTGTCAATGGAACAAACCAAAATCATTTATTAATTAAATAAAAAATCCATATCCTCAAAATCAAGGTTTCACAATCAATGGCACCAGTACAAATATTGTAAATAACATTTTACAAAATTAAACCAGGAATTACATTCCACTAATATAAATTAATCTTAAGTCTTAAGGAAATATATTGAACCATTACATCACTTCCTGTTCCAAAAGGAAAAAGAGTTAACCCACATGCAATATCCAACACCACAACAAAAAAAAGAACTAGCAGTTCAAAAGAGACAGATGGTCGTAGACCTTCAAAAATCTGGTAATGGCTACAAGAAGATCCACAAATGAAAATGTGTCATCAGGTTTCAAAAAGCACCATCAGACTCCACCTTCACAACAGCCACCTTGGAAGGATTGCCAGAAGAAAGCTCATTCTGACCCCAAGACACAGATGCCAAACTTTATTTAAATTTTCACAGGTCGGGTGAGACCAACATTGAATGTTTTGGTCAGATACAGCATTGGCATGTTTGGCGTCGAAACAAACATCCATACAAGGAGAGGTACCTAATACCTACAGTGAAATATGGTGGTGGGGTCAGTGATGTTTTGGGGGTGTTTTAATTCCAGAGGTCCAGTGGCACTGGTCAAGATTAATGGCATAATGGATTCCACCAAGTATCAGACCATATTGGCTGACAATCTGGTTGTCTCTGCCAGAAGGTTGGAACTTGGCCGTAGGGTGACTTTCCAACAAGACAAAAACCCATAACATACCTCAAGATCCACAAAGAAATGGTTCTGTGACAATAAAATCAGTCACTGGACCTCAATCATATAAAAAATCTGGGAAGTAAGTTGAAGTAGGCAGCTTATAAGAGCAAATTCAAGAATGTGAAGGACCTTGAATGGATCTGCATGGAGGAACGGTCCAAAACATCTCAAAATGTGTTCCTTAACCTTGTCAAACATTAAGGGAAAATATGCCATGCTGTTTAAACAGTGCTGCGGACAAGGCAGGGTCAGTGGGAATTGGGAGGGAAGAAAAATAGGGAAAAATGTAATGTGTGTTGTTTCTTGTCTATCACAGTGGGGCAAAAAAATATTTAGTCAGCCACCAATTGTGCAAGTTCTCCCACTTAAAAAGATGAGGGGCCTGTATTTTTCATCATAGGTACACTTCAACTATGAGACAAAATGTGAAAAAAAATCCAGAAAATCACATTGTAGGATTTTTAATGAATTTATTGGTAAATTATGGTGGAAAATAAGTATTTGGTCAATAACAAAAGTTAATCTCAATACTTGTTATATACCCTTTGTTGGCAATGAAAGAGGTCAAACATTTTCTTTAAGTCTTCACAAGGTTTTCACACACTGTTGCTGGTATTTTGGCCCATTCCTCCATGCAGATCTCCTCTTGAGCAGTGATGTTGTGGAGCTGTCGCTGGGCAACACGGACTTTCAACTCCCTCCAAAGATTTTCTATGGGGTTGAGATGATGATATCTGGTGACTGGCTAGGCCACTCCAGGACCTTGAAATGCTTCTTACGAAGCCACCCCTTCATTGCCCGGGCGGTGTGTTTGGGATCATTGTCATGCTGAAACACCCAGCCACGTTTCACCTTCAATACCCTTGCAGGTGGAAGGAGGTTTTCACTCCAAATCTCATAATACATGGCCCCATTCATTCTTTCCTTTACACAGATCAATCGTCCTGGTTCCTTTGCAGAAAAACAGTCCCAAAGCATGATGTTTCCAGCCCCATGCTTCACAGTATGTATGGTGTTCTTTGGATGCAACTCAGCATTCTTTCTCCTCCAAACACAACGAGTTGAGTTCTTACCAAAAACTTATATTTTGGTTTCATCTGACAATATGACATTCTCCCAATCCTCTTCTGGATCATCCAAATGCTCTCTAGCAAACCTCAGATGGGCCTGGACATGTACTGGCTTAAGCAGGGGGACATGTCTGGCACTGCAGGATTTGAGTCCTTGGCGGCATAGTGGGTTACTGATGGTAGCCTTTGTTACTTTGGTCCCAGCTCTCTGCAGGTCATTCACTAGGTCCTCACGTGTGGTTCTGGGATTTTTGCTCACTGTTCTTGTGATCATTTTGACCCCATGGGTTGAGATCTTGCGTGGAGCCCCGGATCGAGGGAGATTATCAGTGGTCTTGTATGTCTTCCATTTTCTTATAATTGCTCCCACAGTTGATGTCTTCATACCAAGCTGCTTACCTATTGCAGATTCAGTCTTCCCAGCCTGGTGCAGGTCTACAATTTTATTTCTGGTGTCCTTTGACAGCTCTTTGGTCTTGGCCATAGTGGAGTTTGGAGTGTGACTGTTTGAGGTTTTGGACAGGTTATGGACCCAACAAATATTGGGTCACCAGGCCTGGTATATACGGTATATGCATGATATATATGCATGATATATATGCATGACCAATGGAAAAGTATATTCTCATAATTAGGCTAAACAATGTGCTTAGTTAAACTCTGAAAATTGGATGCTTCATTATCAATACTGTACTCATGTTTTTAGTCAAATTACACTAGTGTCCAAAAACATTTGACTTCACATCCCGTTCTTCATTCGCCATGCTGAATTACTGATGTAAAGGCTTAATTTCCATTCTAAATAATCCATATTGCGCAAAAAAAAGGTGCGCAGAACCGTGCTCCTTGAATGCATTCTCAGTGGCTTATGATTGGTTATATTGTAAGCTTGCATCTGATTGGCTATAGAGTACGACATACTCAGGGGGAGGAGAACTCTGCCAGGAAAGTCTCAAAAACACACACAAAAATCTGAGGTGATTCACACGTGAATGACAATTTGTACATTCAGATTCATGGATACATTTGTACATTTTAAACATTCAAAACTTTTTGTGACTATAGTTGTGTATCTATGAATTGTGTTTCACTTTTTTATTTTGCGCATGTGAATTACTATTTCTGAATCTTAAATTTTTTCACACACATTAATTTTCTTTTGTGTATGTGAATTTGGTGTCATGCATGTGAAATTGTCAACGCATGTGTGAATCATGTCTTTTGCTTCCATAGTCTAATTGTTCTAATAACACAAAAGGACAAACTACCATAACTTTGTGAACAAACAAAGAACAGACCAGACACACATAAAAGGGATCCAGGAACAGGGAAATGGAGACACAAGGAACAGGCAGACAGGCTCAGGAGGGAGGGATCGTAACAACTACACTATGCACTCAGAATTCATCTTGTCCATCTGGTTGGTAGTTCTCTAGCGTGTAGACCTCACAAATCTGTGTTTGCCCAGATGCTAGCTATTTAGCATGTAGCCATCCATTCACATCAATCATAGTGTGATTCCTAGATGCTACATAGCTGCCCACTGAGCAAAACTATTCACACACCATGCCCAGTGTCTTACCCAGATGCTAGCTATATAGCATGTACCCTTCCTTTCATAAACCAGGCCCAGTTTGTTACTCATATGCATGTACATAGCATGTAATACAAAATCACACCCTGTCACTTCCTACAAGACGGAGACTTAAAATGCTCAGTTAGGTGGGTGCACTGTTTGAAGGGCTTGCAATTGCCTGGTGTCCATTTGACATTCAGTCGCTAACTCGTGCTTTTGTGGACCACTCATATTGACTATTGATTCCTCTGGTTAAATTGTAATGACAATCCAGACGGTAGTTGCTACCACCAAGGGGCTAATTAGTCTTGCATTTCAGCGCTGACTGAACGTTTATGTGCATCTACCTTTATGTAACACTTTGCTGGATATAATCTAGCACTCCATTCTTCTCTATTCTCACGTCTTATCTCCTCTATTCTATCCCCCTCTTTTCTGCTGAGTTCTCTTTCTCATCCTGCTCCTCTTTCTGCTTGTCTATTTATCACAAAAGGCTTAACCAGCAGTCTGAGTGCTTCTCAGACCAGGACTACATTGGTCACCCAGTCAACAGACTGCCTCTGTTAAGATGAAGTGAGGGATATATGTGTTGAGAACAAGAGTACTCTGGAGAAAGTGCAGTTTAGGTGATTCTAAACTGTAATTTTGAGCACTGTCAAGGGAAGCTGTTGTTTTGAAATGGTACTCAGACTAATTGCTGAGACAGCAAACAGAACAACAATTTGTTGAGATTTTGTTACGAGAAAATAATAATACGGGAACAGAAAACAGCTATTTGTAGAGATATTGTTATGACACAGTAATGAATCTGGTGCAGTAAACATCCATTTCTTGGATTTTGTTTTAGATACACTAATTATTTAAAAGGATACATAACAGCGATATTTGAGATACTGTTATGAAACAATAATTAGTTAGAACAGTGATTTGTGACATGAGAAAATAATAGTAGTAGTCTGAAACATTGTGTTGTGATTTGGTTACTAGACAATAATCCTGGAGTGTGCTCTGCTACAGGTGCATTGTGATAATAGTTCCAATGTTTGTTTGCGCAGGTTAGTCCTAAGGTCAGTGGGGGCAATATTTCCGATAATGATTGAGTTGATACATTCAATGGATACATTAAGCAAGACAATATTAATTTGTTGCTAGATGATCAACTCATAGTATTTTTTTATATATTTGTTTATTTCACATTATTTAACCAGGTTAATCGATGAAGAACAAGTTCTCATTTGCAATAGATAAGGCGCAAGGCAACATTAAGGTACACATAAAGCAAAAACATTCATGTGTACAGTTACACATATAAATGGTATTAGGTTAGATAAAAAATACTGTACATTCAGTGCAAATATGGTCTAAGAATAGAGAGGTAGATTATTGGAATGTAAAGTGGCAGTACAAGAGAAATTACACTAGGATAGGTAACATGATGAACATGGCTGAAAATGGTAATGTGCAAATTATACAAAGACAGCTGTGTGTTTGATTATGTGCAATATGTGTTAAAAGAGAGGGGGTAGAGTCAACATGTGCAGCGGTCAGCCAGTAAATTTGAAAGTAATGCCTTAAAAGTAGTGATGGGAACGGTGGACTCGAGTTTCAGGGATTTTTGTAAATTGGTCCAATCATTAGCTGCAGAGAATTGGAAAGAGAGGCGGCCAAATGAGGTGCAGGCTTTTGTATTGACTCGGGAAATCTACCTGCTTGAGCGCAGGTTGAGAGTGGGTGATGCTATGGATGTTAATACCCTAGTGATACCTTTTGTGTCCACTACAGTGACGGCTAGTGGTGATATTGGGTGGGTGGGGAGAATGCATTATACATCATTCAGAATTTTACGTTGCATCAACACATCCATTTACATTTAAGTCATTTAGCAGATGCTCTTATCCAGAGCGAATTACAGTAAGTACAGTGACATTCCACTGGAGCAACTTAGGGTAAAGTGCTTTGACCAAGGACATAACGACATTTGGCACAGAGAGACAGGAAAGGGAAAGGAAATGAGTATGATGGTCTTTAAGAGGTCTATAGGCCTGGGCCTACCTTATTTGAAGAGAATCTCACATCAATGTCCATTTTGGGACGCATACCGGGGAATCACCAACTCTTTAAAATCCAGTGGTTTTTGGATGAAGTCTGACTCAATAGACAGCACATAGCCAGTGCAATTTATTCGGCCTAATGTATATTAATTTTTACCAAAATTGATAGTTATGCTACTTCCAATGTGAGTTGTGCTGCATTATTATTTCCTAAATGTTTGGGATAAAATGTTATATATCCACAATTCCTTGGTTGGTCCAATTCGTGTCTCCTCCAAAAAGTAAGCATGGCAAACAGAATAGGGAATTCTTGGCTACACCTGCCGTTAGCCATTTCTTTCTTTCAAACCAATTAACACAAAATGTTTTTGTAGTTTGTCCTTTTGTGTTATTAGAACGATTGGATGTTACAAGTCTCTTTATAACCTTTTTTTTCCTCCAAAGACAAGTATATGGATGAGAAAGCAAATAATCCACCTCTTATAACGTCCACCATTTCCACACGATCACACTTTTTAAAGCTAGACATCTTGACAGTAATATGTGAATTAATTTAAGCTTTTTTTCTTAGTTAAGTTACGTGTGATGAAAGCACGTATGTGCAAGCCCTCCCGGACCCATAGGGATTGTATTGAAGGCTCTGATTTTAGAAAAAAAAGTATTTTACATGAGTCTATGAGAATTCTATGAATTCTTGGGCGGTTTTCAATATCACTGAAATCGCCCTTAAAAGGGCGGGACCATTTGAAGCACAACTTCAGCCTGATTGGACATTTAGTGGCAGATCAAACGTCTAGATTAGAACACTAATAACGCTGTTGCCGTTATAGAATTGGTTAAAAAAAATCCCTTATTTTCCCATTTGGCAGTGCGTCGCCCATATCGCCCCTGCCTAAGGTGTGTGTTGGCAGGCAGATATACTGTATGTGTCTTTGCTTCTGTTTGAAAGTCTGTATCTTTGTCAGACATTGGCAGAAAATAATTTTATTTGTGTAAGATTACCTCTCCACACTCAGCTCCATAGACTGTTATTGCTACATACTGTAAAAATCATGAAATCTTAAACAAAATCCCCCTTCAGAATTGAATGCTACAGTTCAGCAATATTATTGTGAAGCCTGGTGTGAATAGCTCTTATGAGGCCATGCCACAGCATCTCAATCAGGTTGAGGTCAGGACTCTGTCTGGGCCACTGCAGAAGGCATTTTATTTCTGTTGAAGCCATTCTGTTGTTGATTTACTTCTTTGATTTGGGTTGTTGTCCTGTTGCATTAGCTTCAGTTGGTGGACAGATGGCCTTACATCTGCACAATGTCTTGATACATTTCTGAATTCATTTCGGTCCTGAGGTAGCAAAGCATCCCCAGACCAATATGCCCCCTTCACCACACTTTAGATTTGGGATGAGGTTTTGATGTTGGTGTGCTGTGACAGTTTCTTCACACATTGTTTTGTTTCATCTGTCCACAGACTATTTTACCAGTATCGCTGTGGAACATTCAGATTCTCTTTTATGAACTTCAGACATGCATGCATGTTGTTGTTGTTGTTGTTTTTTACAGTAGTGACATCCTCTGTGGTGTCCTGATATGAATTCCATTCATGTTTAGTGTTTTCTGTATCGCAGTCTTGTCAACAGAGATGTTAGCATGTTCTGTAAGTCTTTCGCATACACTATAGTATTCTCCTCAAACATATTGATCATCTTTGTCCATGCAGTCATCTTTGCAGGGCAGCAACTCCTAGGGAGAGTAGTAAAAGTGCCGAACTCTCTCCTTTTATAGACAGTTTTACTTACCATAGACTCATTTACATCATGGGTTTTAGAAATACTTTTGTACTTTTGGGATCAGAGTCAAATCTGTTGCACTATTGTAAATATTATCACCATAATCAAGAACAGGTAAAAATGTTGATTGTAATATTAGTTTCCTGCTTGCCAGGAAGAATCAAGATTTATTTCTATAAAAAAATCCACTATACATTAAAGCTTAACAAGTTTTGCTACATGTTTCTGAAATGATAGATCACTGTCCATCAAAATACCAAGCTATTTGTATTCAGGCACTTGTTCAATGGAGTGCAGCAGCTCTAATCAACACCTCCAATCTTGTCTCATTGATTGTACTCCACATTTGCTGACTCAGGATTCGTGTCAACTTTTGGAGAAATCATTAGCCTAGGGGTTCACAAAGAGGAGTGATGTATGTAAAATGTATTTGACTTGCCTTTAAACAAAAAAATGTATAAAGATAAGGGATGTTATACCTACAGTAATCAACTGCATAGAGTTTTTAAGGTAAACATTTCTTTTGAAATTGATGCATGCAACAGGTTCCAAAAAAGTTGGGACACGGGACTTTTAGGACCAATAGTGATATGGCAAGTTGAAATAAGTGAAAGAGTTGAGGCAAACATGTAATTATAGTATATATGGAGCAAAGATGGGTTGAGGCTTGCCAATCTGTCAACTTGCACATCATGAGGGCACCATTAAAGCAGAAAGGTATGTACATATTCTCAGTGTTGTGCAAGCTACTTGGAAAATGAAGTGAGCTAAGCTACTAGTTATTCTACATTAAATGAAGCTTCACTACACTGAAGCTCTCCCCAGGAAAATGTAGCAAGCTAAGCTACAAAAAAAAAAGTTGTTTACTACATCTAAGCTATTTTTTTATTTTTTTAGACTGAACCGACTTAATTCATAGTCAATGCTATCTTTTAAAAGATTCAGATATTTTGACTTATTTTGTTCTACTGCATAATTCTAGCTCCATCTCATGATGGCACCATATTGTTTTCTATCATAGAGCTGAATTAAATGTTTCCAGCACACAAATGAAAACATATGAACCATTGTTTTTTCAGACAAAAAGCAAATGAGAAAATTACTTTACTTCATAAAGTAAACCTTTGTCAACCTAAGTTATGCCCATCATTACCTTTGACTACGGTAAAACGTGACATAGGCCCTATGAGCTATATTATTACTTGTATTATTTAGTTAGCTTAACATATGACCACATTATGATATGAATATGTACAGATTACATCAGTTGTAATATGCTATACTCCTCTATTATTCTGTTAGGCTACATTGTCTATTATTGTATTATTTGGTTAACATATTTCATAACATTTGGTTAACAGGTTGTGTCATTGAGAACAGGGGGAAAGTAGCACAATCGTAAAACAAATTTTAAACATAATTTAAATGCTTTAATTAGTATGTACAACATACATATGTAGCTTGTGTGGACACTACCACACTACTTGATCAATAAAAGAGCTTCACTACTGTAAAGCTATTTGATTCAGAAAACAGTGACGCTACCACCATGCTACTGAGAAATGTAATTAAACTAGTAACAAAGCTATTGCCCATCACTGCATTTTCTGCCCCAATTACAAGTGCATGGTTGCGTAAACAGAGAGAGCAGGTGCTAGCATGGCCTGCCTGCAATCCTGACCTGTCTCCAATTGTGAATATGTGGTGCATTTTGAAGTGAAAAATAAGGCAACAAAGGCCCCATACAGTTGCACAGCTGAAGACATGCATAATGGATGAATGGGGGGAAATTCTGCTTGCTAAACTTAACCAACTTGCAAAATTAAATCAACAGCCCAAATGCTTAATAAGTGTTATTAAAAGAAAATGTAATGTTACGTAGTGGTGAACAGTCAACTGTCCCAAAGTTTTTGGAGAGTGTGTCACAAACCTGACCCTGTTTCCCATATCCCTTTTGTATCGATTCCCTGTTCCTGGTTCCCTTGTGTGTGTGTGTTTGGGCTTTCTCTGTGTTTGTTTGTTCACCAGTTCCCAAGCAGCAGTTCCTGTTTTCCCCTGCACTCCTGAAGGCACCAGTCCCAGATCACCAGTCCCATCAACACTCATCCTGAGCACCTGTTTCCTCTGCCACACCTGGGGCTGATTGCCACCCTCCTTTTATTAGGGAGGTGTAGGTAGTCAGTCCCCACTGGATTATTGTACTACCAAGTGCATTCTAGTCTCATGCCATTTATCTTGACAGCCAGTCTGAGCACTGTGCTTTAATTTGTTTTGAATATTTATTACTGCCAGTCTAACTGTGCTTTAATTTGATTTGAATTTTTATTACTGCCAGTCTGAGTACTGTGCTTTAAGTTGTTTTGCATTTTTATTACTGCCAGTCTGAGTACTGTGCTTTAATTTGTTTTGAATATTTATTACTGTTAGTCTGAGTACTGTGCTTTAATTTGTTTTGA